>JAUBOC010000103.1:12520821-12536113 GCA_032275365.1 Anablepsoides cearensis | reverse complement strand
TGTGTGTGTGTGTGTGTGTGTGTGTGTGTGTGTGTGTGTGTGTGTGTGTGTGTGTGTGTGTGTGTGTGTGTTATTAAATAAGTGTTATTTCAGTTAAAATGTAGCATAAATGTTTATTAATGCATTTATATTAAATTAACTGACTATTTACGAGGCCCCCCCAAAATAAGCCAGAGCCCCCCAACTAAATTCCTCTGGAGCCGGGTCTGGATTACTTTGAGAGTTTCATAAAATTCATCAACTACTTCATGAGATATTTTGTAAATAAACTGATTTTAGTCAAACATTTATTGAAAAATATTAAATACATATGGTATGTGTAGCCTTTCTAGTGTGAGTTAGAGTTGAGTCTCAGCTATGACTACACTATGTTTAGCTCAATATCAGTAAAATTGGACTGAGTTAAAAGTTGATCAGTTGTAGATTAATTTACTTTCTGTAAATTTCATTACAATGTATCAGGTTCATTAGATGTGTTGCTAACAGGTATACAAAGTTCACATCAGTTAATATTGTTCTAAAGGGTTTTAGGGAAAATGTGCTCTAGTTTTGTGTTGGGGATATGTGTTACTACTAAAATGGAGTCCTCGTGGGAAGGCAGATTAAACTGTAGAAAGGAGCTTGTATGCAAGTATTTCAAGTACAAAAAACATTCAATGTTGGAAAAGTCCTTCATGGGAATAAAGTACTTTTGTTTGCTGTGAAAAAAGAGATATTTTCAGAGAACATGTTTTCATGATTGTGCACGTGACTAACAGTCAAACGTTATAATAGTGTGTTTGGTGACATAGAAAGTAAGTGTATACATGCTTCTCTTTGCCTCTCTGGTTCATTTTCTTGCTGTTTGAGAACAATGCTACTTCAATAAACCCTGGCTGTTTCCCAAAAAGCCTCTTCTTCTGATCATTTTTTAAACAATCAGACTATAATAAAGTCCTCGGACACTTCACTACTACTTTTTAGTTTTGTACTTTTGAGTTTAGCTAAATGTTTGTAAAACTGATCGTTTCCAACCAGTTTCTCGAATGACAGTCGTAGTGGTGTACAGATACAAATACTGGGCCTGATACCAGCAATTTTTACAAGTATTTGTACAAAATGCCCAGATACATGAGGCCAGTACTAATAACTGCATTAGTACTGGTTTCGAAAGTCCATTAAATATTTTACAGTTTCATTTCAACTGAAAAGTCTGTCACTTCCATGTTTAGGAAATTGATACAAGTTGAAAATAAAATTGTTTTGTTACATTTATATATTTAAATGTTTTGCAACAGTATGTAATGCTGTATATTTGATTTGATCTATTTAGAGGAGCTGAAGGTCTTTAAGGAAGGAGAATAACCTTATTCTTATTCAGGGCTATCAACTGGCGGCTCACGGGCCACATCTGGCCCGCAAGTGACCAAAATTCGGCCCACCCATTAGTTCATTCATCTCTTAAGCCCAAACCCCCGATTTTCTACTTCAATTAGTATGTGTTATTTTAGTTAAACATAGACATGTTTGTTATCTACAGAAATGTCAGAATCTTGGCTACAAGCTGTTAAAAACACAATTTCTATGCACACTTAAGGCAGTCAAAACTACAAGCAGTTGAAGATAAAACTATGAATGTGAAAATAAAATTTCTTTAAAAATTTGGCAGTTAGAGTCAAGATATTTGTGTCAAATATAAGGCATAATGTGTTCTTTTTGTGGCGGCACGGTGGCTCAGTTGGTAGAGCTGATGCCTCTCAGCAAGAAGGTCACCGGTTCAAATCCCGGCCCGGGGACCTTTCTGGGTAGAGTTTGCATGTTCTCTAAATCTCTAAACTCTAAATTGTCCCTAGGTGAGAGTGTGACTGGTTGTTTGTCCTGTTTGTCTCTATATGGCCCTGTGATGGACTTGCGCCCTGTCCAGGGTGGGGCACCAGTGACCCACGTGACCCTGCAAGGAATAAGCGTGTACAGAAATATATATATATATATATATATATATAAATATGAACTTCTAACCAATCACACACTCCTGGCCACAAGGTCCGCGTTGCAGAGTTTGACTGGGGGCAACATACACGCCGGCTGTCACCGGGGGATAGCAGCAGGAGAGCAGACGGAAGTTGCACAGTTTTTTGTCACTCGGCAGGGGGAACAAGATGTGCAACTCAAAGTTTAAACCAGCCTTAAAAAACAAACAGCTTTTAACAAACAAGCAGCAACTCCATGAACATGTGTTTATTCCTACCTGTGCTCCGTGAGTGCCGTTCTGTCCTTGGTTGCCTAAATGACCTTGGGAACCCTAGAGCAGGAAACAAACAGGTGTTTTCTCCTTCTGGCTGGTTCACCAACAATGTGGAAATTATACTACATATAACAGACTCAAAGTCTGACAACTTGGACAAACATTTCAGACGGTTCAGACAGTCTTGTAAGCTGTATCTCTCTCAGTAGCACTATGACGTTTTTATTTCCCTAGCTCCTTGTAGAAGCTTGGAGTCAAAATCATTTAGACAAATTAAAGCACCGTGACACTAAACCATCCAAAGCATTAATATAACTAAATCATATTTTAGTTTCTATTGCAATATTTCATACTCCTACACTTGCTTTGTTTCTTTGGGAATTTCTTTCAAGCATAGACCTGATTCAATACAAAGTCTCCCTCTTGTTACAAATATGCACATTAAAAGGTCACATTTGCAGATTAAATAATTTACGGATGTTATTTATAAATGTGCCAAGTGAAAGGGAAGCATATTAATGTCAAATAAATGTCATAAGTAGGGTTTTATATAAAAAGTTATCACCTGCATGCCTTTTGGTCCTGGTCCCCCTGGAGCGCCATTCATTCCCTTCACAAACACAAACCAGATCACCTCAGTATTACTGTCACTGAAAACAACCCAGAGACCCACACAGCTGTGCTTCTCTTCTTAGTTTCTACACGGCAGCACCTCATTGTTGAAAAATTTGTTTATAAAATGGAATGAATGCTAAACGTTTGGACCCTATTTTTAAAATAAAAACAACTTAAAGTTAAATGAATTGAAATAAGTAAAGTTAAAGCAAATCAGTTTCCACTGGGCAACATTTTCTCAGTCTGTTCAGCTTTTTTTCTCCTCTTTGAATTCCACCTTTCAAACCAAGCAATTCAGATTCAGATATCAACCCAATCAGCATTTATAGTCTTTTTCAAAAGCCAAAAGCTGCACAAAGTACTTCCCAATACAAAAGCTAAAAATGAACAACAAAAATAAAAAATGCAAGAAAACCTCTAGGTATTAAAAGTCTGTCTGAATAAAAAGTTTGTAAAATTAGACATAAAAAGACCCAGATCGGTGTCTTCAGGTAACTGGTTCCAAAGTCTGGGTGCAATGACTGGTCTTAAAATTCTCTTATAATCACAAAAACCTACTAGATCAGTTAGGTAGTAACTGTAAATAATAAAAGTTTCAAACCAATTTTAAATTGGTCTGGAAGCCAGTAGAGAGTAAAAAAACAGGGGAGATGTGCTCACGTCTGGGAGTGTTGGTTAAAAGATGGACTGCAGAGCAGGTAAACACGTCTGATAGGGTTGGGAGATTCCTACATTGCAGCAGTTAAGCTGATAAAAATGGCCTTTTCCAAGTCATGATGATTTAAAAAAAAAAAGCCTGAACCCACAAGATGTAACTGGCCTTGACCACAGAGGCAGTATGTGTTGAACTTCAAATCCTTAAAGTCACCCCTAAGTTCTGTGGGTCTGAACTTGGATGTCAAAATACCAAAGTCACTGGGAGCATCTTCATAAAAAAAGGACACTAATTTAAAAACAGAACATTTTGGTGAAGCAACTGTTTCATGTCAGCAATAAAATAAGTGTGAAAGTTCCTTCATAGGCAAATAAATCTGTGAGTCATCCACATAGCAGTGAAAAGAATAATGGTGTTTGGCTATAGATAATAAAATATTAGGCCATGTAAACAACAATGATTATCAGACGGAGCCAATATGTTTCCTGTTGAATGGTTTTCATTATATCAAAACATTTAGTTGGTAAAAACAACAAAAAATCCTCAGACAAAAATTGGGATCATATCAAACCAAACCACACCAAACATGGTTATAAGCAGGCAGACTTTCTTGGAATTTGTTTAAAAAGCCTTGGTGCATTTTCTTTGTTGTTATTTTGAAGCGAAGGAAATGACTGGACAGAAAATGACCAACAAAAGCTGTCAAAATGCAAAACTATAAAAAAATCTGGGTTAATGAGATGACGACTACTTTAAAATGTTACTAGTTTGACTCACTGTAGGCAAAATATAAGGTAATGATTAGAGTTTTAACAATTTAATGATTTTTTTTTATTAATCCTAAGCCAAGTGATCACAATGAGTCATTATACTGAAGAACTGATAAAGAAAGTATTTTCTTTAACATTTGTTATCTAAAGCAGTGAAATTGGTTCATTTTAAACCAACTTCACACCCTTTAGGGGAAGAATTTTTAATAAAGCTTTAATAAAACCCATTTATTCACAAACGTCATAAAAAAACTTCTGAGAACAGCTTCATCTTGCAGTCACTTATATGAACAGCATGAAAAATGCAGTCACATAGGAACCTTAATACCAGGCTCTCCTTCAGGTCCTCGTTCTCCTGATTTCCCCATTTCTCCCTGCAGGCAGAAAAAAAACACATTTATAGATTCAACACATTAATGCATATTTATGTAAAATAAAGGTTCTCACTCACAATAGGACCAGGCAGTCCAGAAAATCCAACTTGACCTTTTCTACCCTAAAATGTAACAATAGTCTTATATTACAATGATGTATTATTCACACTTGAGTTTCACTGTTTTTACTAAATATTTCCTTCTGAGTTGGAATCAAGTCAGAGTTTGCTGCATAGCTTAACATGGGTAAAAAAAAAAAAAAAAAAAAAAAAAAATGCCCAAGCTTTATTTGTATTTCTGTGTTAAAGATATGTCACATTAAATGAAGACAATTAAAAATTAAAAAAAAAAAAAGTGCATGTTGGTGCAAATGTTTCCTTATCTTTGTTCTACCTTGTCACCTCGAGACCCAGGACTTCCTTGAACACCAGCTGTCCCTCGATTCCCCTTCATCAAAGCATAAACACAAGCAGAATAACAAACATATGCACTAGAATAAAAAATTTACTTTAAGTATCTTATTTTGTCTCCTTCACCTTGTGTCCTTCTCTTCCCTGCCTGCCCTGCTCCCCCATCACACCATCAGACCCCTTCAACACAGGAAGGTAAAACTCTACTTAAAGGTCACCCTGGAATCATTTTCAATCAACAACATTATTTTACTCACAAAGGGTCCAGGAAGTCCCGTTGGCCCTGTAGGTCCTCCCAGTCCATGTAGTCCCGTTGGGCCTGAACGCCCTTTAAATCCTCGTTTTCCTTGAGGCCCTGGAGGTCCCTGAACAAAAAACTGATTCATTGATCTGGTCTATGAATTTAAAAAAGAACTAAATGGAAAAAAAAAAAGATTTGAAGGACTGGACTTACTAGATCACCTTTAAACCCTGGACTTCCCTTCTCACCTCGCCTGGCTTGAAGCCCCTGTTTATAACCCAGAAAACTGCACTTTTAACTCAACACATAAGCATTGACTCTTACAGTTTAACAGGAAGTGAACTTATCAAAAATTATTAAACGTTGGCACAAGTTAGAAAAATCTGATCAATCTGAGCAAGAGTAAGTAATGAAGGGACCTTATGTTATCTTACAGGATCACCTGAGGGTCCTGGCTTTCCTGTTTGTCCACTGGCACCCTAAGAAGCAAAATCAGACAATATTCTGTCAAACTCCAAATACTGTATGAGATCACCTCAGCAGATATTTTCACCTGATTGTCTTACATTAAGTCCCGGAGGTCCAAGTTCACCAATGTCACCCTCATCTCCTGGATCACCCTGAACAAAAAGAGAAATACATTAGTCACATCCACATTTCATTTTATTCCCATCTGTTCTTTAAATTATACTCACAGAATCACCTTTTGGACCTGGAGGACCGTTAGGTCCAGGGTTTCCCTATGAGGGAACAAATAGAACAATTAACAATCATAAAATATAAATTAAACACGTTAGTTCACTAAATTACACTTTGTGCACAAGGCCTTAAGCAAGTGCAAGTTCTATTTGTGCAACTAAACTTAAAGAAAATTTGCATTTCTTGTGAAAATGCAGTCTAAAGCCCAATGCTGAAGTTTTTTTTCCCTAAAAGCTGCTGAAGAATCTGAAGCTGTTAATGTGAGTTCAATTTGAACAGCTGACTTTTGCTGAAGGTAGGAAAACAAAAGACAGGAGCAGAAACAAGTTAGCAGACAGATGGTGAGCAGAGAGTGAAAAAGGAATAAAAAAAATTGCGCTGGCAGAACAACAAAAAAAGGAGTACAAAAGGTTGCAATTAATTGTAAAATAGCTAAAGCCATTCCATGTACAGCTAAATAATATTTAAAATATTTCTTAAATTACCCAAAAAGCTAAATATGAGAACAATTAGAAAGACCATGTTTGCTGAATTAAGCATTAACAAGCTGAAATTATTATAAAATGTGAATTTAGATGAAAAATGCAGAAAATGAAAATAGCTACAAGATAGCTAAAAATTACAGAAAAAAGCTGAAATTATCCGAATTGAGCTAAAACAGGCATAAAAAGCTTAAAGTTTAATTGAACAGAGACAGCGGAAAAATCTGAAAAAAATTAAATGCTATCCTAAAAAAGGAGTTGAAAGCAGCTGAAATCAGCACAACATTTAAAAAAAAAAACAGAACCAGAATAAAAGATAAAAAGTGCAGTAAATGTCACATTTTAAAGAGTTTTGAGGTTGTTGAAGGTTCCTCCATTCATTTTCAATGAGAAACTAAATGTCAGAAAAAGTCAAAGAGCTTAAAAGTATAAATTGCTGAAATACCCAATTTCATAGCACCTGTGGCTTAAATGAACGTTTTGATGCATGAATTCTTGAAATAGCAGAAACATTGTGGAATGAGTTAGATGCCGAAAAACGTACAGAAGAAAAAAAGGAACCCTCTCCAAAAATTAGAAACATTTTTAAATAATTTGCACCTGGGGGCCACGGACACCAGGAACACCGACTGCTCCACCCGGACCAGGTTCTCCCTGAAACCAAAGACAATCTTATAAGGATGGACAACCCTCACCGTGAACACAAGCTTAAGATGATTTGGTTTCTGTTCCCGATAATAAAGTATAAATGCAGTTACCTGTGGTCCATCTGCTCCTCTAGAGCCCATTTCCCCTTGATGTCCCTGTAAGCAGAAACAGTTCTTTCACAAAAGTCCGTTTTTATTTCTGAAAACTGATACTTGCTGGTAACATCTTACTGACTGGAGGGCCTTTAACTCCTAGGAATCCTTTAAGTCCTTTGGGGCCCATTTTACCCTGATAATAAAGCATACATATTTATTGATTAAGCTTCAAAAAGTAATAGTACCCAATCTAATCCAAAGCAAGAATTCAAATGATGTTTATATTTACAATGGAACCTGGTGGACCTCCGAAGCCAGGCGCTCCAATCTCTCCCTGGAAAAAAGACATATTAAAGATGTACAATTTTACTTTATGCAGGCCATAAAGGGCTGTGTGACACCAACCAGAGGTCCTGATGATCCTGGGAAACCTCGGGGACCCCTGACTCCAGGCAGTCCCTACACATCATTTATAGTTCAGTCAGTTAGTATCTGAGAATGGTCTTTGTAATGAAGTCACATAAAAGTCATCTGTACTTACTATGTAGCCAGGGACCCCATCAAAGCCTCGAACTCCTTTGTTTCCCTGTTCACAACGTGATACAAAACATAGATAAATAAAAATGTAATAATTATGATACAAACAGTCCTGCTTTAAAAGGATTGGGTTGGATGTTTAATCTGACCTTTTCTCCTTTTCGTCCTCTTTCCCCCTGTGCTCCAGCTTCTCCCCAATAACCCTAAAGGAGGAAAATGTTTGAAAATTAAAAAAACAAGCATTATTTTGTAAAAGCCCAGCTTTTGTAAAAACCTAAATCAAAGTTTCAAACAATAAAACTAAAAACAACAGTTAGACCTTTTAGTTTTAATTTGAAAGATTCTTACCCACTCACCCAGCTCCCCTTTGATGCCTCGCTCTCCTCTGTAGCCTTTAGGACCCTGCACCCAAATCAGACAATACTGGAATTATTAAATATTAAATATTAATAAAAAATATGAAGGTTCAAATCATCTCAGTGAACTTTGCACATTTTCATAACTTTAGTAGTTCCCTCTGGACCTCATCCACCATACAGCCTTAAAAACATGCATTTTAGGTTAATTAGGGATTTTTAATTGACCACAGGTGAGCATTGGCCTGTTATGAACTGGCAGCTGGTACCCTGTTTATTATGCACCAGGACAGAGTGGAGATTCAAAATGAACATGAAATGTTTGATTGCAGAACAGCTGGCATCAATTAAAGTCTAAAATTAATCCATGTAGTCATCTCTGGTTTGTTGGTTATTTCTGCCCGTCTTTTTGCTCTGCAGTGAAGCTCTTTGTAGTTTGCAAGTTTTATTATTAAAATTGTATATTTTAGTTCAGTCTAATCAGAATTTTAAAATGATTTAATGTGTGTCTTGGGTTTATCAAATGAAATACCCTCAACCTTTGCCTCACACTTCATTTCACACCAACTCATTTTACTCCATACCTAAATAATCTTCTGATTTTACGAGTATATCTAATACTTACAGTACTAAAGGCAGTAAAGGAGTTAAAGGTAGCAAACCACTGCTTGAGTGAACCTCCACCACAAATTTCTTTGCTTCTGTCATTTTCTTGAAGGCCTACTTCATTCAGTCTACAGCACATGTATCAAACTTAAGGCCTGCAGGCCAAATGTGGTCCACCTCAGCATTTTATGTGACCCTTATGAACTTCAAAGATGGAAATATTTCTTAAAATAAATTGTACTGCTTTGAAACCAGCATTGACCATAAACTGTATTAATGCAAGTTTTTTCCGCAAAAGGACAGCATCCCACCACTAGGTAGAGCTGCATACATTCTCTTACATTTACTTTTAATTGTAATCCTGTATTATTTATTTCACATTTAGTCAGTCATACACATAGTACTTTTCAGTGTTTAAAAGAGGACGTGTTAAAGCACTGGTTCCACGCAAGAAATACCATGTAGAGCTCAGCCATAGCAATGAGAGGAGGACCATGATGTTTTATGTTTAGTCGATGTTAAACCCATGCCAAAGTTAATTACAACTAACACTTTGAGTCCAGATCAAATTGAAGCTACATAAATTTGTTTCTAATAAAAAAATAAGAAACAGAAAAAATGTTGTTAATGTTATTTAATTTTTTAAACAGTTCTGATCATCTAAATTTAGTCATTTTATCAGAAATGAGTTTTTGACAGATTTTAAAATGTCATCAAATAACAAAGCAAATATAAATCAAGATTGTACAATAAAAACATATAAAATCTATCTGCCATATATAAGCAGCTTTACCTGTTCTCCAGGGAAGCCTGGAGGTCCTGGTTCAGCATCTTGTCCTGGGGTTCCATCTTTTCCAGGTGGACCCTGATGACCCAGCATTCCTTGTGGTCCAGGTCTGCCCTAGAAAACAACGTTAAACATTCATCCTGAATCTCTTGAACTGGATCAAACTAAAGCTGCAGGACGTCTTGACCCACGAAGTGTAATCAAAGTACCCATATAGCATAACTTGTCTGGCCCAGCTCTGGCCCACACAGTGCACTAACACTCGGCCCAGATACCACAAAGAATGATGGCCATTTGGCAGCCCAGATGTGGTTTACCAGAGGTGGTCCATGCCTGGGCCAGCACCACATAAACCAAACCTAACTGGGCCAGTCATGGCATGCCATCTTAAAAACAGTCCCATCATTGCCAGACCTGGCCCACTTTCAGCTGACAAAACACTTTACATGCCAACAGTCAGCCTGACACATGATCTGGCCCACACTTGTGGGTTCATTAATCTCTATTACTCTTTGATGTTTTGAAATATTTTTTACTGATTAATTGTGTCATTTTGTGAGACATTCAATCTAAGCATCAAACAATAAACAAAGAATAAATACCTACAAATTTTCCTTGAACTCCTTTAGGTCCTTGTTTTCCAGTGATTCCAGGTGGTCCCTGGAAAAAACAAAAACAAAACAGTTGTAAATCAGCTAATTATTACAGAGCATCTTTCTTTTAGATTACAACTTTAAAGTATAAAGCCCCGGTCTACGTTTAAAAAAAATTAATGCTGACTTGTAAAAATGTTGTTATGACTTTTCTACTCATAGCAGATAAATATTTGATTTGATTGCTAGCATTAGAGGTCCAAAAGAGGCTTCCAATTGAGTTTTTTTTTCATCTTCATCTTAGACATCTTTTCATAATTTGGCACAAGTTGTCTAAAACTTTATACTGTGTTATTCTGGGCCTTAAAGTTGACGATTTTGAATGTGTTGCACCTTCAGTTCACTTACAATCGGTCCAGTTTCTCCAGGAAAACCCAAAGGCCCAGGAGGTCCTCTACGTTTCTGTAAGATAAAGAAATTACAGTAAAAGGAGAACATACCTGTTTAGTTTGATGTTTTGATTGTTATTCTATATATAATATGCACGTACATATTATTACTAAAAATGAAAATGATTTAAATGCATTAAGGGAAGAAAACGAAAACACTTACCGGCCAGGAGGATACAAGCTTTTTATAGATTTTCTTTTTCTGTAAGGCAAAGGAGAATACACTCCTGTTACAATTAAATATATAGCAGTTTTCTTTTAGTAATAGTTTGTAAGAAAGTGATTAACAGATAAGTGAATATATCCTTTTATTTATATGCACTATATGCACTCATTAGTAGAAATGACAAATTAAAACATGTGATTTAAACAGATAACCAGTCTTTTTAGAGAGGGTTTTGCTTTTTTTGTCATTTAACTTCTTGTTAGTCTTCTCTTTGTCACCTTTTTTTCTGTTAATGCACTGTGGTAAAATAATTGTTTGCCACCTTGAAGTCCTCCCACTCTTCTTCAGAGGTTTTGAACACAACAATGACCGACATCCCAGGAGGTCCAGCAGGGCCTCTGTATCCTGTCTGCCCGGTCCTGCCCATCACACCCTGATAGCCCTGGCAGGTCAGAGAACAACACATTTTCTTAAAGAGGAAAAAAAGTTTACTTCAAGTTCTTATTGTGAATTGGGTTTTTAAACACATTACATTAGAAACATGAAACTGGTTTAACTGTGGTAACAATGGCAAACATTAACAAGCCACACAGGGCTATGGATTTGAACTTCAACAGTTTGAAGCCTGGCTTGTCGTTGTTATCTGAAACCTTTGTACTGTTTTTTGAAGGATATACATTACTTTATCTCCTTTAGGTCCTGATGGTCCTGGTGGTCCTGGAAGTCCTGGTAAACCCTGCGGTCCCTGAAGAAGAAACACGGTACAACAATTAGATCATCATAAAGCTTTTTATTTAATGTATTACTTAGTCTGAAAAAAGGGCAAAAAAACTGAATATCTTTGGTATGAATTTCGCACAGACCAGAAACATCCATGTTATGTTTATTGGTAACTAGATTGTTCCTATGTGTTGGTGAAAGTGTGGACTTTTATTTATTTAATTTGTCTTTATGTCCATGTGATGGATTAGAGACCTGTCCTCAGGGTGTATTTCACAAATCACTGACTCCTGATGATAGGCCAGCTTCCTGTGACCCAGAAAGACACTGGTAAAGAAAGGGGATGGATGGATCTGAGCCATAATTTTACAAAATTATTCCTAAATGTATTTACTTGACTAAGCATGCTGATAATTTCTAAATACACACAGGTTGTTATATCGAATACACTCAAACCCAGAACATCCTGGAAGAAGAACAGCCTTTCTTACATGTGCTTGTCCTGCTGTTTGAGTTAAAACATCTGCAGTGAAATAGACTGTTAAATATGAAACAGTTACCTGATATTCACCTGAATGAATGAACAAATATTTTATATGTTTAAAGATTTGTTTAGAAAAGACTTTAAACGTAAAAACAAATCTGAAAACTTAAAGATCCAGTTAGAAACATGATGCATGTAAGAAAACAAAACTTGAATACCCCCAGTTGCAGTACCACAAATCAGCCAGGAGGTGGAGCCAAATTCTTTCATTAAAACGTTTTAAATGAATACGATTGATTTAGCAAGAAATATCCTGCTTTAAAAGCCTTCCTTTTAGCTTAATACAAATTAGGGTTAGAAAAAAAAGATCAAACTATCACATAGAAAAAACGATTTCCCTCTGAATGATGGGACGTAAGTACAAAATGATATAAAATCATAAATAATTTCAACATAAATACTTACACTTGGACCTCTGATTCCATGTTTCAGCTGTGCCTCAGGTTGTGTGACCGTGTTAATCTGAGGCTGATCGGTTAATTGATCAGCTTCAGTCTGGGACTGGATGAGGAAATCTTCAGTGTTGAAGTGAGACATTAAATCTGATGAGGACTGATCATATGTTCCTCCTTCCATCTCTGTGTGTCTGTGCACTTCTCCTTCCAGCTCTAAATCTGCCTCGATTTCTTCTTTCTCCACTCCATCTTTTAGCTCTTGGTGTGGAAAGGCTCTTGGTTTTGTTTTAGCTTCTATCGTTTGGATTTTGTCTCCGTCCTTTGCTTCACAGGATGAGACATTTTGGATTTCAGAGTCCAAACCGCAGACGTTCTGCACATCTCTGCTCTGTGTTGAGGGTGTTGAAATGATCAGGTTTGGAGTTGAATCTTGCAGAGTTTCCTCTTCCTGTTCTTCATTTGGCCCAAAGTTCTCAAGAAGTGGAATAACAATGTCTGAAAAAGGAGACGTTCTCACTGTTGATGATGCTTCTTTGAAGCCTCCTCCTCCCTCAGGTGATGGGTGATGGGAAACAAAAAGCTCTGATTCTGCAGTGGGGCCAGCGACGGGGGGAGGAGTGGAATTAAAGTGGGGTTCATTCGATGAAAGGTTTGTTTCTGTGGAGTTTATAGGATCTGAGAGAGTCGTCTCAACACTATCTGTGTCAGACAGCAGATTATTTACTACACTGGAAGGCTGTTGAACTTGCTGATTCATGCTTAATTTCTCAGCTGAAGGACTTCCTGTGATGCATTCTTCTGAGCTCCAAAGAGCCATCACACTGTCCACGTCAGAGCCAGAGCCGTGGTCATTTTCAGCGTTTGCTTTGTCTTTTTCTCTCCCAATTAGACTTGTTTCTACACCCTCCTGAGTTTTCCACTCAGCTTTGTTGACTCCATCATTTCTGTTTATCCCTGGAGTCAGCTGAGTGTGACCAGCCTGCAGAATAGATCCATCAGGGGACGTCTCTGGTCCTGAAGGTCCTCTGAGTCCAGGCTGAATGTTTATCTCACCAAAAGATCCAGCCTGTTAGGAAGGTTTAATATCAAGAAGTCTAATCATTCATCGTTTTCCTTCATCAAGTACAGTTTTCTTCTAAATAACATAAAAAGCACTGGTTTAACAACAGTTTAGCTAAAGACAGTAATAGATAAAGAGTTAAAACTTAAAAAAAGCTTGTGAAGTTTAAAGATTGAAATATATTCCAGAGTGCCAAATGGTCTAAATTAATTTTTCTAATAACACCATGACAGTTTTTGTGAAACTTTGTTCCCTTCAAAGTAAGACAAGTTTAATAGTTTCTGTCCAGTTAAGGCTAGCAAAATGTATATTTTTTTTGTTTGAAAATAATTTGTGACTTTTAATTGGAGAAAAGAATGAAAGCAGCTGTAAAATCAATTAACTAAAACTTATTGCCAATGTGAAGTTGTATTTCCCCACCAAAGACCTTGAAAAAAATGATTCATGCTGTTATCGCCTCTCGTTTGGTTAATTGTAATGTTTTGTTTGTTGGTTTAGATCATGGGCCTCCAACCTTTTTTTCTTTAAGAGCTACTTTTACAAAATGAAACTGTCCAAGAGCTACATTTTGTGCAACACTTAATTTTAAACTGAAACTATTGGAATAAGCTTGTTTTGCACAGAAAAATTGTCTTCAATTCACATGAAACCACCACAAAGAACACTGAATTTACATGAATGTGCTTTTTGTGTTTATCATATTTTATTGTATTTCACACACATAACTTAGGGTTTATCTGCAACAGATTTGTGCACAAATAACGTCGGGTGACAGGTCTTATTTACCGCAGGAGTTTGGCACAGTCGCTGTGTCCAAAACAGGAGGCCGGGTCCTTCAGACCCGGCCTCCTGTTTTGGACATTGCCAGTGAATATGAAAGGTGCGTGCGAAAATGAACGCCAAGCAACCACACTGAGCCCTAAACTGTTTGATTGACAACCAAGAAGAAGGGACATCGATAGATTGATTGGAATTAAATGAAAACTTGTTTGACCAATGACAAATTAAATTTGGCTTCTCCTAATTTTTCATAAGCACTGAAAAGCTACTTTGAAGGAGCTCCTGACCTACTTGTTGGAGACTCCTGGTTTAGATCAATCTGTTCTGCGTTGTTTACATGTTGTCCAGAATGAAGCACCTCGTCTTCTAACAGATATTACAAAACATGAACACATGTCTCCAGTTCTGGCTTCTCTCCATTGGCTTCCTGTTCGCTTTAAGATCAATTTAAAGATTTTACCGCTACTTTTAAGATTCTGAGAGTTCTGAGCCCATCATACCTGTGTGATCTCCTTAACATCCACACTCCAGTCAGAGCACTTTGCTCATCCAACCAGTTTGTTCATAGATCCAAACTAAAACTCAGAGGCCTTTCTGCCACAAACCTGTGGAATGTTTACCTCTTTATATATGAACCACTGAGACTGTCGAGGCTTATATGCTGAAGATCCATCTTTACTGCTTGGCTTTTGACTACGGTAGAGTTTGAAATTTTATTTAGAGTCGATGTTTTTATGTTGTATTTCTGTATTTTATATCACTTTTACTTATTTTTGAACAATTCTGTGTTTCTTTGATGTTTTATTTGTTCATTTGGCTGAATTGTGAAGCACTTTGATCAACTTCTCTTGTTTTTATGTGCTATACAAAAGTCCAAAACAGTTAGGCAGATCAGGTGTTTTCTGCAAGATAAAGTCATAAAGTAAATCTAGTAAAGTAATCTTTTGCGCACACTAAAGGCTGTTTAAGTTTGTAGACGTTGATAAATCCTGTTTTAAAACAGTAAGAAAGATAGCAAAAGATGTTAATTCAATGTTGAATTATGGTCAAAAAAGTTGATTTTTGGTTAAGGTCGATGATTGATGG
>JAUBOC010000103.1:12490523-12500795 GCA_032275365.1 Anablepsoides cearensis | reverse complement strand
TATTGAAAACTCAAGACAGCCATAACATTATGTTTCTTTACAAGTGTATGTAAACTTTTGACCACAACTGTATATCAACAACACACAGAAACTCTACTGGCTTCTCTGGGCTCGAGCTCATCTGAGATGGATTGATGCAAAGTAGAAAAGTGTCCTTTGGTCTGACGAGTCCACAATTTGAATGAATTCATCTCTAACCCAGGCTGCTCGTTAGGAAATCACCTGGCACTGTATTAGTGTCCATGACATTGGTAACTTCCCCATCTGTGAAAGTTAATGCTGAAAGGTTCATACAGTTTTAGAGCAACATATGCTGCCATCCAAGCCAGGGATGTCTCTGCTTATTTCAATGCCAAGACAATGCCAAGCCACATTCTGCAAGTGTTACAACAGTGTGGCTTTATAGTAAGAGTCTGTACTAGACTGGCCTGCCTGCAGTCCAGACCTATCTCCCATTGAAAATGTGTGATGCATTATGAAGCAAAAAATCTGACAGCGGAGACTCCGGACTGTTAAGCAAATAAAGTTGTACATCAAGTAAGAATGGGAAATAATTCCACTACAAAGCTTGAACAATTAGTGTCCTCAGTTCCCAAAAGGAAAAGTGATGTAACACAGAGGTAAACTTGTCCCTATCCCAACTTTTTTGGAACATGTTACAGGCATCAAATTCAAAATGAGTGAATATTTGCAAAAAAAAAAAAAAAAAAAAAAAAAAAAAAGCAATAAAGTTTAACTGTTTGAACATTAAATATCTTGTCTTTGTAGTGTATGCAGTTGAATATAGATTGAAAAGGATTTGCAAATTGTCATTTTCTTTTTTATCTATGTTTTATTTGTTCCATTTTTATACTCATGTACAGTAAATATTATAAAGCATTTCTACTAAATCACAAAACAAAATGTATTTTTTTAACTTAAGTCTCAACTTTTTGCTTTTTTAAAAAAAATTTGCTTTAGTTTAAATCTTCGCAAAAATACAAAAATAAACTTATTGATCACAAAGTTTCAAACACTGCAAATGCAAATAAACGCCAAAAGTCATTTATTCAATTTAAATTTAAGATAATAAAATAATTATAAAATTTAATTTAATTTCATATAGTGCAGGCTGGTTGTTGAGATTTTTCTATTTATTTATTTTTTAACACCTTTTGAAAGTATATTTTGTTTTTTTTTACAAAACCAATCTTTAAACTCACTACAAAACAGAAAAACACACAATAAAACACTCGATATCCTTGTCATAACATCCATTTCGTTTCTTGACCTTCTCGATGTCTGAGATTCCCAGAGGACACAAAGCAATGTTGGAGGAAAGTGGTACACTAGAGCATCTATTAGCCCTTAACACTGAGTAGACCCTTGGGTGCTGGAAGCGTAAGCTGTTACCTAGCAACATTACTCAGACTATGTTTAAAACATTTTGTGATCTAGAGGACCAAACAGAACATAATCAGGTTGCAGGGTCAATGAAACAAAAGGGAAGCAGTGTTTGTGAGCAGTGGCGTCCCCAGAAAATGTCTGTAGCCAGATGGGGCCAGTGAAAATGTTTGGGTAGCACTGTCCGCCGCTACAAGGTTAGCAAGCTGCTGGCTGCCTGTCTGTGTGTGGACTCAAGGGTAGAGAGAATATTCTGCCAACGGAGAAGCTATAAATGGGAAATTAGATTCAAAGTGCGTGAGGTGACTGAGTGACAGAGCTTCATTTTAGTTAACTCAAACCTACAGTTGCACTGTTTCGTCTTCTGCTGCTTCTTCGTCTGCCTGATGAAATTCAGGAGCTGCATTCCCCCAAATTTGTCGGAAGTTTACGTCAATGCTCCGTGCCGAAGGCTGTCCAAATTAGAAGACTCCTTCAATTACGGCCCACAAATGCGTCCTCCTTTTGCCCCGATTTAAGGCTCGGGTCCAGCAGATCCTTCTTAACCCACCCTTTCCCAAAATGCATTGCGGGTCGAGATTTTTAAACGAGCATGTATGGTGGGTCCCTTAAGCTAATTTAGTTATTTCATAATATTAACAATACATCAATATTTTTCTTTTTATCTATGTTTGCTTCTGTTTAGTGTTGTCTCGATTGTTAGGAGACAGGACGTGCACCAGGGTAAGGGCGGGATTAAAGCTGAAGGCTTAACCGTCCAAATTCACAGCAACTTTTTCCAGTCTTTGCGGTCAACCAAGGATCTGGCCCACGTAGACCGAGTAGGCCGGGTCCTTTGAAGGATGCAACCCCCAAATTTGGACACAGCCTTTCACCCGACTGTACGCCTGATCTGCTCCTTTGAAACATTACCGCCCCCTTCAGTTGGAGGCTAGAAGCACTACTTCTAATTGACCCAGTGCTTCACTGAGCAGATTTTTATCTTTTAAATTGATTTACCGGTAATTATTTCCTCAATGATTCTGTATTTAATTGTATTTAATTTGGGTTTTACATTTAGAACATGAAAAAAGATGAAGGTATGGTTTGTGTGAACTGAATAGGATTTTTCAATACAGGGTGTCCTTTCCTTGGGGGCGTCACTGTCTTTGAGGTACTGCTGCTAAACATACAGGACGATGCTAAAAAACAGCCTTAATCTTTACACAGCTGAGATCACTGGGAATCCTACCTGAACAGCAGCATCAAAGCACCAGAGAAGCTTTTAAAGTTGTTATGCTGGTTGATGTGAGTCTCCTCATTCAGTTTTATGTTTCCAAAGACCTGATTCATGGAAAATATGCAGAAGAAGAAAAACAAACATTTAGTTTCATTAAACAAGAAGCCATCCAGAGGACCTAGTTATTTTTTCTTTTTGATTTTTCTACCTGGATTACTGAGATGCCTCAGGACAAACAAACATTTAGGTTTTATCATGAAAGAAAGCAGCAGATGCTCGTCAGTGTCATTTTACTTCTTACCTGCATGCCGATGATGGCGTAAATGAAAAACAGCATGGCGATGAGCAGGCAGACGTAGGGCAGCGCCTTGAAGGACTGAACGAAGGTCCAGAGCAGGATGCGGATGGTGTAACCCTGCCTCAGCAGTTTGATCAACCGGGCCGCTCGAAACAGCTTCAAGAAGCTCATGTTGAACGTGTCGATACGCTGAGACAGGGGAGGAAAAACGTGAAAAACGTGAAACAGTTCCAGCACAAGTTGGCTCTAACGCCGTCTCTCTAGGATTACCTGAAGGTCGACCAAGATCTCTGTAATGCTGCCCAGGACGGTGATGAAGTCAAAGATATTCCAGGTGTCTCGAAAGTAGTTCTGTTGCAACATGAGTAAAAAGTCTTAGTATTTATTCATTTAATTTTATTTAGATTTTTGTTACTTTTTCTCTCACCAGGACGCCAAAGGCCAGGATCTTGAGGACACATTCGATAGAGAAGAGGACAGTAAACGCTGTGTTAAGGTGCTTCAGGACAGCGTCGTATGCTGGTGGTGCGGAGTAATACTGGAAATACAAAGTTGGCGCGAGGGTTAGAGAATATTCCCAAATCGACTGGATCAAGCTCCTCCCTGATATAAGCGTGAACTTCGGCCCAAAGATCTACGTGTTGATGGAAGATTCCTGCAGACCCATAAATAGCCCTTCTGTCTCTGCCCTCTCATCTCTGGCGCTAAAAAAAGCAGTCATTCCTCCAGGGCCCCGCAGCCACAGTTAATGAGGTCATGTTAAATAGCCGCGCCTGGACATTATAGATCAATATTTAATACGGGCTGAGTCACTCAGCGTTTGTCTGAAAAAAGGAAAAAAAAGAAACTAAACAGCCAGAGCAGGAAATAAATCCTGATGAAGGACGGGCAGGAGAAAAACATCAGCCCATCCAAACTGTGTTTATCACCGGGTGCTGATGTGATCCTCTGACACAAGACGTCTGACTTGATGTTCTGACTTTATTCCAAAATGAATTTTATTTAATTTTTTTCTCACCTTCATCATCAGTACGATGGTGTTGAGAGCGATCATGGTGAGGACGGTGTATTCGAACGAGGGCGACACCACGAAATGCCACAGTCGGTACTGGAACGTGTGCCGGTTCTGCGGCATGTAACGAGTCAGGGGCTTGGCACTGATGGCGAAGTCGATGCACGCTCTCTGAAACCCAAAAACAAGGAGCACAAACAAGACGAGTGAAGGAGTAGAAATCTGAGAATAACACAAAGGGAGATAGCTTTTCTTTATGAGTGAAAAGAAAACTGTTAATTTAAATTTGAAAAGGAAACAAATACAAATTTTAAACAGGCAGAAATTTTTTTTTCTTTATGTACTGTAATGACGACACCTTCATCAGATCATCGCTGAAGTGATCAACAGCTCTTTTGAAGACTTCTAATGTTTTCTCACCTTTCCTCACAGAGACAAAGTAAAATTGAGGTTTTAGATGTTATTTGTTGGGAACTATTCAGACTCTTTTAGCGCTTACTGTTGGGCTCTTCTGTATTCTTTTTCTCTCACTTGTAGTTGAGATTCTTTGATCACTTATCCTTTTTTATACCTGACTGAAAAATGATTTTTGTCAAGATGATTAAGAGAAACATCTGAAAGAAAGGACTCTTACTTTTCACTTTTATAGGAGCGAGACAAAAATCACGCAGCCACTGGTGCTACAACTAGATGGAAAACATTAAAACGTAAACAAAATTGAACATTTTACATCTTTTAGAGTTGAATAATCTACTGTTCATTTAATAAAAGTAAGGGATTTGTCCAAAACAGGGTGATTAAATTAAAATTTTCATGGGGCCACAGTTATTCAAACCCACTAGCCAGATACCTGGGAGGTGGAGGGGGTATTTCTCGGTAACAGTAGGAAAACAAGTATCTTTTATCTTATAAATATGTTTATTTTGTTGCACTGAATCTTAATCATTTAATGATATCATGTTTGTGTTGAAATTTGTTTTGTTTTTTATTAAATGAAATAAATATTAATAATAATAATAATAATAATAATAATAATAATAATAATAATAATAATAATAATAATAATAATAATAATAATAAATAATAATTGTAAACTTGACAACTGATTAAAATGTATTTTTATATTAAATTAAGTAAAAAAAAAACAACAGTAATAATAGTTTTGTTTCCTTCGGACCGTCACAGCTGTGGACTTAAGCCGTTTGGGGAAAAATGGTTTGAATCATGGTCTTTGTCATCTTCCTTTTACCTCATTCTTTTCCAAGCTGCACTCCTCCATCATTTTATCCCCCTGCTCCTGGAAGGTGATGATGATGAGAGCCACGAAGATGTTGACGAAGAAGAAAGGGAACACAACAAAGTAGATGACGTAAAAGATGGACATCTCCATCCTGTTGCCGTGGCTCGGACCCCTGTCCTCCTCCGTCACATCCACAGAGTGCTGCAGGACCCTGACAGAGAAACAGCTCAGGTTTTGAACAATGACTGAAACTCAGCAGGAGTTTTTTTATTACATTCCCTCCCTCCTAATTAACAACTACTGTCAGTAAAATGTTGGTAATACCTCAGTAGGAGAGTTTATAAATGGCAGAGTGTTTGTTGAGTTAATTATACCCATCATATTTCTCTCATCAAAGGTCAGATTTGACCACTAATGAAGCACAAGCCGCATCTTTAAAGGTTATAACACGCTAACCAACTCCCCCCCTGCAAGAAAGGAAAAGCAGCTCCTGATGACCTGCTGTGGACCGGCCTGACTCCAGCCTGACACTCACTGCGGCCAACCCTCTCCAGTGGAAACTGTGAAGAGCGTGAGCAGAGCCCAGATCACGTTGTCGTAGTGAAACTCGTGTCTTTTCCAGTCTCTTTTCTTCACCTCCTTCTTATCCTTCCCATAGTCGATATAGTAACCCCTGAAGGAGGAAAAAGGGGACAGATGAGCTCCACCAAAAAAAAAAAAGGAAGGTGAAATTTTATTGTCTGTGTTTACAGTGAGCGTAAAAAACTACAGCAGTATTATATTTAAAGAGTGAGAATAACAGGTAAACAAGGATTACTGGCAATCTTTCTGTGTGTCCTTCGAGCTGTCAGTGCAGTAGAAGAACTTCCCCTTGAAGAGCTGCACAGCAATGACAGCAAAGATGAACATAAAGAGCTTGTAGACGATCAGGATGTTGAAGACGTTCTTTAGGGACGTCACGACACAGTCAAACACCGCCTGAAAGAGAAGGACGAGAGTCGTTTAGAATGTTAAAAAGGACAACTTTCTCTCGAACAATATCTCATTTTCACAAGTTTTTTTTAGGTTGAACTTTATTAAGTGTTTCATCAAGTATTTTGCTAACAGACAAACAGAGTTGATTATATTACTGCCTGCCTGCAGGGGATATCAGACCTTGAGTTTAGGAAGCCGCTTGATGGTCTTCAGCGGTCTGAGGACGCGCAGGACCCTCAGAGACTTGATGGTCTTGATGTCCCGTCCTTTATTATTTCTGAGCAGAGGAACAGATCGTGTTAAACTTCCACATTCTCTAAAAATCAATATCTGCAATACAAATAATACATTTCTGTATTTTATGATAGTAATATTCAATTCAATTCAAAAAAAAAAAAATACTTTATATGCCTCTTGACATAGAAATACACAAGTATTTTTGTCACTTACCCTATCACATTGCTGCTGGTCAATGCCATTGTTGCAAAGACAAACAAAAGAGATGGGAGACATTTATTTCTGCTGTTATAGAGCAACAAATAAACACAAGAAAAAAAAAACCCTGTACAGGTACTTTAAACAGCTCACATTGTTCTAAATTACAGCTTGGTGCAATCTACATGCTGTGAAATTGAATAAAAAACACTACATTTTCCCTCACCTTATATTTTGAGACTTCAGTCTAGTTTAAATATCTAATTTTAGCTCATTCTTTAATTAGTTTAAGGTGTAGAAAAACAACCCTTTTTTGCAAATAGTAACATATTAGGCATTAGGCAGAGAAGTAGATACTGCATACATATATGACCCCCAAATGTATGCAAACCACCAATGCACCAGAACTCAGAACTCCCCAGAACAGATTTATTGTTTTAGCTGGGGGTCAGGGGGGGCTCATTGGTGGGCCCCAAGGATAGCCCTTCATCAGAGCTAAAAAAAAGAAATCCAAAGCTCCTATGTTGAATAGTTTTTGAATTATAAGCATTTTTTATGTTGATACACTTCCTATTCATATGGAGCCCCCTCCTCAAATATGGGGTCTGGCACAGTGTAGGTCAGACTCATCTACATTCCTGCCAAATTTGATGTTGATGGGTGCAGCCGTTTCTGTGATACGGTTGACCAAAAATCACTTAAAAAAAAAACAATAGGACCCCCTGCTTTGGGTGGTGGGGGCGGGGTCATAATAAGCTATTTTAGACACGGGCTGTGTGTGTGTGTGAGAAAGTTGTGTGTGTGAGAAAAAAAATCCCTGAATTAAGTAAGTTACAGGAATAAATCACGTGACTGACGTGAGGGCGAAGGCCACCAGAGCTCCCACCACCACGATGAAGTCCAGGATGTTCCACAGGTCTCTGAAGTAGGAGCCGTCATGAAGAATCAAGCCCTGGTCAATCATCTGAGGACAAGAGTCACAAAGTAAACTATACGTCACTTATCTTTTACCTGCTTCTTCCTTTCAGTTTCACTGGTGCCTAACTTCAGCAGTTACAATGCAGGGGTGGGGTACACCCAGGTCACAGGTCCATCACAGGGTCACATAGACAAAGAACCATTCACTCTAACGCACACCTGGGGACAATTTAGTTACTAATTAGCCCGACTTTGATGTTTTTGGACTGTGAGAGGAAACTGGAGTACTCGGGGAAAAAAACCTACATAATCACAGAGGGAACATATAAACTCAACCCAGAAAGGTCCCCGGAGAAAAATACTTGGGTTTCAATCAAGCAACCTTCTTGCTGAGAGGCAACAGCTCTTCCAAGGATAGGATTACCAAAAAAAGTTGATCTAGGATAAAATTCATGAATATCTTTAGTCAAATGATGTACTTATAATTTTTTCCTTAAAAGGCAATTAAATTTTTTTTATCATTTGCAAAATAAAATTCCAATTTCCAGACTTTGTTACAGGCAAAGCCCAGTGGAAACTAGATATGCTTACAAAGACAAAACTGGGAAGTTATGTTTAATAAAGAAATTGAGACAGAGACTTGTGTTAAATGTGATTTAAGAAGAATGATAAATGGACTGGACCCCAAAGTGCTTTACACTTACAGACATCCACACACTGATGGTGGTAAGCTACATTGTAGCCACAGCTGCAGGGCAACTCCCCTACTCATTCTGCCACAGCTGCCTGTGCGGTTGAGGTGGGGCGATACAAAGGGGTTTTGGAACAGCAACGTTTGTGTGTATAGTGTGATTTAGGTGTCGTTGAAGATAAATTTCTTTTTTTTGTTTTTGTCCTTTGTATAATGTTTTGATAATGTCTATGTTTAAAAAGATCCACATAGCATGGGTGTTTAGACATTGTTCCCTGTGTATTGAAATGTTTGTATTGATAAATGTGTTGCCATTTCTCTAATGTTGATCGTGTCACATAAGCCTGTATGGGCTGGGCATGAATGTGCATGACTCTTTAATAAAAAATAATGCATTCATTAATAAGAATGGAAAAAAATGAACAAATAACAAAAGGGATGCAACAACCTATTCAGTTTATTGGAAGCAGTGACGGTTAAAGTCTAAGCTGCTGGGAGGAAAACTTTATCTACTTTGTACTTTTTACACAACAACTCACCTTTATGATCATTTCAAATGTGAAAACTCCAGTGAACACATAATCAAAGTAACGTAGAACCTGTCGAAAAAAGTGAAAAAAGAAATTTAATATAATTCTAAAAACAAAGAAGGAATCAGGAATCACTAGCTTTGTTTGCATCAATGTTTTTTCATGCACATTTTGAAGTATCGCTTTCGCAAAAACGTTCTTATGTTCGCTTGAGGTGGTTTTTGGATTTTCCATAAAAGAGGGGAGATGGAAACACATTGGCTGACTAAGTTTTGATGTAGCGACATTTACCTCACATGATTGGTACCGCTGTCAATGTCTTCCCGGATATTCCCGTAAAGTGAAGAGAATTACATTTCTTCCTCCACGTCACCGGTAGGCATTTAACATTGTGAGTACTAGTTGTTACGACAGAATAATTACAACTTTCCCAATAGCAACACATTCCTGATAAATTCTCTCCATTGTCCCGAGATGTGTGGTCCCTGCTAGTTTGCAACCTCTACTTCCTGTTGATTACAACCATGCATAACGTCAACATCTTACGTAATCACACTTTGATGGAAACGTACCTGATTCACATTTTTTCCCCCTTTTTGTGACATTTTCAAAATTTGCTCAAAATTCTCATTCCAATTGGATGGAAACATGGCTAGTGTTTCAAAACCTATGCAACGAGGCTGAAAGTTATTCTTACCAAAAGTGTTTTAGTCCAGTTTATTTTAAGATCTGCACTTTTATGTTGTACCACCCAAGCTGTATGAAACTGACGTAAAATTTGAGTTTCTGCTCACCATTTAGCCTTTTATTGAGGTCTGCCCGGTGAAAACACAAACCTTGTTCCAGTCAGAAGACGCGGCCACAGGGTCCTCTGCAGCCAGAGCGATGCTGCTGGCAGCTATAACCAACAGGATGGACATTTCAAAGTACCTGAGGTTCACCACGTAATGACACGCTCGACGCACCCTGAGAGATGACAATGAAACATTTCCATGAAGAATTTAGAGTAAAAAAATGGGAATGTAACAAACATTAAGACAAAGAAAAGATGCTTAAAATAAGACAACATAAATATGAGACACATAATAATTAATTAGCCTAAAATGCTCTGGTTTGAAATTATTTTGACGTCTCCTGCAAAGGGCTCCATCACACTCCATCAGGGTCAGAAAGATTGGTCAACAGGACCAGATGGACTCTGCGAGAGGTGCAGTGATAATAACTTACGGGTTATCAGGTTTGAAGATGAACATGCTGTCAGGGATCACAGTGACGACAAGCTTTGTTTCTTCAGACTCCTCCTTCTCTGACTTACAGGTTTCTGGATCCTTGCTGTTGACTAAAGAAATTCAGGTGGTAAAGTTTCAACTTTTTCCTGCGGTTATAAAACCAAAAAAAGATCAAATTACAGCTTCGGTTTTTGTGAGACATCACCGTACTACTGAAGGAAATTTTGTAACTGATTAATTGAACATTAGATGCAGTTTTGTATTCTATACATTCTGATTATTTCAGCCTTTAAGTTTTAAGCAGCCAAAGAGTTGGTGTGTGTGTTATCATGTGTTCTTTCA
>JAUBOC010000103.1:12479429-12489449 GCA_032275365.1 Anablepsoides cearensis | reverse complement strand
TGTTTTTTGGGGAGAGCAATAGGCCCACTTAAGAGGCCTCCGCTCACATGGAGTTCATATCCATCCCCTTTTACCAATACCAATACCAATACTTTAAAGCCAGCCCTGACCATAAACTTCATCTCCCATAATGAATGTTGATTATATTACTTGCAAAATGATGGCATCCCATCATGAGGTGGAGGTGCACAGGATTATAAAGTAGCCGGTGAAAATGTACTGAAAAGGAGATTTTATGGCACATTTTGCCTGCTGCCTGTTACTTTCACTGCAGCCCAGTTGTATTGAAAAATAAGAATTGCCCACTTACAAGTCCTGATTTTGATCTGGAACGCCCCTCTAGACAGTGAGAGAGTTCAAAATTCTAGATGTACTTACTTTTACTTGTCTTTATTTGCTTAATTAGTCAGTTGTACATGTTGTACTTTTCAGTGTTTAGAGGATTAGAATGTTAAAACATTTTTCTCTATACAGGAAATAGTGACGTATCAAGTGAGAGCCAGCTCTCCGATTTTCTTTCTTTGCACTGGCCGTGTGACCAATTACATGCAAGGATATAGGACACAAACTTAGTCCTGGAGGTCTGTTATCCTGCATGTTTTAGAGGTTTCTCTGCTCCAACACACCTGATTTGAACAAATGGTTGATTAATCAGCATCTGCAGAAATTGGAATGCTAATTCAATCACAGAATCAGGTGTGTTGGAACAGAGAAACAAGTAAAACATGCAAGATAGCGGCCCTAGAGAACCAAGATTGCCCACCACTGATATTATGAGTACAGAGATGGAGACAGACGTGACAACTACATAGAGCATCTGTCGGCCCCCTCAAGGGCCAAAAATAAATAAATAAAAGTTTGCTTAAAATCTTAAATCAAAGTAAGAAGGCCTGCTTTCTTTGTAACAGAACAAATACACAAAACTGGGAATTATAAAGCCTGGGAGCCAAAAGAACCAGCTCTTCATTGGGAGCTGTTCCACAAGAACCGGCTCTCTGAAAAGAGCTGAACTTCCCATCACTAGAAGGAAATACCATGTAGAGTTCAGCTATGGTTTGATAGAGGAGCTCAGTCGTATGAAACGAGAAACATGCTGTTCCATGTTTGGTCAAACTTAAACATGAAATCTTGAAGTTAATTGCAATTGGCCCTTTGAGGGCCACCTTAATACTCATGTGGTCCTCATTGAAAATGAGTTTGACCTCCCTGCTCTAGCAGCACATGAAAAAATGAGTAATTCAGGTGTAATTTTTACAGATTTTCTGCCCACCTTTGCTTCTCAAATAGTCAGAATTGCAAATTGTTTCTGTTAATATTTATCCCCCAAACAAACTTGTCATTTGAAATGTGGTAATCTCACCTGCTCTCCTGATGTTTGGCCACCTCTCCGTTGTTGTTCTCAGGCTCCGCTACCTGCTCCTTCTCTCTGCCGAGGTTTTTTCTCTCCTCCTCGACAGCCAAGCAGCTGGCTAACTTTCCCTCACTTCCAGGGGCGGATCCCTGATTCTTGACCCTGTTCTGATGGTCGCAGTTATGCAGCATCCTCCGGCCCATCATCCCGGCATAGCCTCCTCTCTCGGGATTTCCCGAGTCATGGTTATCTGGAGGTCGGAACTTCTTGACGTGCCTGTGCTGACGTTCACCGTTCAGTCTGGGGCTTCGGCTCTCGGGTTTGTGGTTGACCCCCAGTTTGCTGTTCTCCAGGACAGGATCTGACGCAGGAGGTTCTGATATGTTCACAGACACAGCATCGGTGAGGGCAACATTCGCAGGATCCAGTGACTCTGGTACGAGCACAGACACTGGTGGTTCAGGAACATCAGCGGAGAGGGTTGTATCCAGAGGGATGTCTGCAGAGGAGCCAACAGCCTGGTTCGTGTCTGCAGGGGCCGGAGGGTCAGTCGGGAGCTTCACGCTCCCTGATGGTGTGTGCTGCATGGCCTTACGGTGCAGCGACACGGAGCGTCCGTGAGCCTCTTTCTCCTCGCTCGGGTTGCTGAACAGGATCTCTCTGCTGGACATCTGGCGGTGTCTCCGCAGCTGGCTAGTCCTCTGCTCCCACACGGACATGGTCATCCTCTTCCTCCTCTCTCTCCTGGACATGAAAGAGTTAGAAGGTTTGAGTGGCGGCAGTGGGCGGCCCTCCCTGACACTGCCCTGGGCCTCCTCCAGGGAGTAGGAGTAGGTAGGCCGGCTGCGGTGAATGGCCCGTTTCCTGTACAGATAGGGCCGCCTTCTTCGGCTTCCCCTGGGAAGAACAAAAAAATACATACTGTCATCAGAATGCAACATAAAACTTTATGTTCATAGAAACATAGCGCATTCATTGCAAAGTTAATGTTAGCATTTGTTAGCTTAATTTGTTTTATTTTGATTCCTGTTTGTTATATTTTAGCTTCTCATATTTTACATTCAAGCTAGATTCTTTAACTGTTCTTTGACAGACTTGAGATAACCCTGAGGGTTTGAAGTAGGGTTCTGTGGTGAAGTTATGAACAATAATATCTGACTCATTGCAGATTGCTCTCTGAAGAACATCCGATTGGAGAAATAGAGTTTAATTCTGACTAGATGGACGAGCTAACAGCTAATCTTAGAGGGGCCAAGAACAAAGTGATATGTTGTTGTCCTAAAACATTGTTTCATAAACCTTTACACTGCTGTTGTTTTTGCTTTTGATGGTAAATTCAATATACATTTTATATTTCTTCAAGAGAAGTGCTACAACTAGCTGCTGCTCATACAGCAAAACTGACAATGCTATTAAGGTTTATGAATCAGGATTAACATCAAACACCATGATGTTTTTTAAGACTGTTTCATGAAGCCAGTAATCCATGTTAGTCTTGGCCCTGCTAAAGCCATCTGTTAGCAAATCAGTTCAACTGTTCTGAGTTATCTACAACAGGTAAGATATTGATTATTTCTAGAATTGCCATAAAACCCAATTTCAACATTTTTTTTATTCTTTATTTATACAGGAAAATCTCTTGTGACTCATTGTCTCATTTACAAGAGAGGAAAAAAAAAGTTGACAACGGCTTGTAGCCGAAACGCGTCCTGTCCTTTTGCCCTTATTAAACCTAATATATTTTTTGGAGTGCTGGTTATACCATTTTTTTGATTTTCAAGAACCAGGCACCCGTTTACTCTTTTTCCCTTTTTTTAAGGAACTGAGTTGTGCACACTAAAAGATTTTCTCATTTACAAGAGAGACCTGTTACATAGACCTGAACATATCTGGGGCCTTATGTATGAAAGAGTGCTCAGTGGCATACAGACAAAATCTGAGATGTGCTTATGCACCAAAATATTCAGATTTATTGAAACTGTGTGCTTACATGTTTCTGTGCACTTTTCCTTCATACACCCCAGTTTATGTGGAACTGAGTGCACTTACAAACATACGAGATGTAAATATGCAGATAGATGCAAATGTGTCCTACATGTGTCTTTCTTCACTCTGCATGAGCATACATGATGTTTAGATGCAGGAAAATGAGGAATTTCATGGAATGTTGGTCAGGGACGCTTCAAAATAAGGTGAGTGGGGCAGAAAAATGTGTTTAACCCACTGCCCGCGTTTACACAAGTTTAAATGGTCAAACATAAAGGGAGTAAAGTTGAAGACAGCTGCACATCACCTTTCATTCAATAATGTTAAAATCTTTTTTTAATGTGCCAAAAAGTGTAGAAATTAACAACTTTTATTGTAAACGAATGAAGTGAACCAGGGGTGCAGATCTGCTGGTGGAGCATTTCTGAGGCTGAGTCGTTTTTAACTTTACACATGTTTAATAAAATAATTACTGTAAACATGGAGGGACTCAGGGGCAGGGTAGAACTTCGGGGTCTAGCCCTGGAAATCCAAATCAGATAATAAGCAAGGCATCATATGCCAGCAGGTTGGTGTGGACCCTGAAAATATGTTCCCTGCTAATTCTTTCATTGGTGGTGTCCTCCAGCAGAAAAAAGGCCGTCATTGTTCTGAAATTACAACTTCACTCAGCTATTTATGGGCAGGTGTCATTGTCTACGGATTTTGTACTAAATTAAACATTAAACATTTCTTTTCTCATTAGGAATGGAAGAGATAGTGTTGTAGTCAAGAAGACCACCTAACCCAAGACCAAATCAAGACCAAGACCACAGTGTGACCGAGACAAGACCAAGACTTTTAGGGCCTGGACAAAGTCAAGACCAAAGACTGAGGGAGAGTAAGACCGAGTCAAGACCAAGACCAAGACCAGAAAAAAACAAAACAAAAAACAAATGAAAACTAGTTCCATAAAAGATAGTGTTCTGTAAAAATGTAGCTGATGTTGAGCTAATATTGACAAAATCTCTTTATGTGAGGGCTGACTAAAGAATTTTTCAACAGAGGGAGATTGCTAACGTTAGCTAACGTTAGTGACGATAAAGGTTTGACATAGTCCCTGCTGTCTCTGAAACTGAAGCACTGCAGAATTTAGAAGTTGCTCTATGCTTTCTCCTGGATGTTATTTTACAAATATATTATTGAAAATTTTGCGTTCCTAGAGACCCATTACTCACTTTCTTGGAGTGCTGCGTGTGAGTGAAAGGGGGGTGGGGATAGGTGACAGCAGGTAACAAAACTACATAATTAGCAATGAGTCAGAATTAGATTTGAATCAGTATGTTTTAAATCCAATGAAAGCAAATATGTTAACAAATAAAGTGGACTATAAGCTGGGAATTTAGTTAAATTTCCATAGTTGTGGTCTTGACTGGTCTTGAAATAAATCCCTCAAGTCCTCAATGTCTGAAACCAAAACAAGACCAAGTGCAAATATGGTCGAGTCCAAGACAAGACTAAGACCATCCAAAAGTGGTCTTAAAACCAGTCTTAAGAACTACAACACTAGGAAGAGCCACTTGATAATTCACATGCATTTTATGTGCCTTGCAAGCATGCCACCACCGATCTACATGTGACAAAAATAAACACTATAGTTTTAATTGAACTGAGGTTACTTAAGTAATTTTTCAGGTCCATTATACGTTATGTTGTATGAAGGTAAATGTAGTTCGGTGTCATCATCTGGTTCTAAACCACAAATGCTCAAACTCGTGAGAAAACATGTTAAATAGTAAGTCATAATCAGTGAATGTATGTGGGTTTTCAGTGCTTCAGTACTCTCAGTACTGTAGTTTGATTTAGTCAACTGAAAAAAATCAAATAGTAGACAGTATGCATATTCTCACGGCTGGTGGAAAATTTAGGTATATATACACATGCAGCTCGTGAAACCTGGCACGTGCAACCTTTGATACATGAGGCCTCTGAACTATGACTTTAAACTATTGTGTTTTATAAGAATCGATATTAACAAGCAAAACATGTACAGCAAAAAAAAAAAAAAAAAAAAAAAAAAAAATGAATTGGATGTGACAGCAGTTTGTAGGCACCAAAGAGCAATTTAATGATAATGTTCAGTGAAACATTAGCAAAAGCCAGGAGTTGTTTTGTGACTTCACTAACAGAAAGAGCAAAGTACGCCGTATGAAATCAGTCGAATACGTTTTCAAAGACTATGAACTGAAATAAGGTTGGACAGCTGGGAGGGACGGTACAGGACAGATGATGAATGAATGACTGGGAGACATTGATTAAGTTTAGAAAAGCAAGGATGAGAGAGAGATTCAGAGAGCTGAACAGACATTGTTACTTACTGGAGCGTGGACTCTTGTTGGGTCCGTGTTATCAATGAGCGATTGGTTGAAAACAAGACATTAGTGCTTTTGTGAGCAGAGACAAAACAACGCAGGAGACACACAGCAAAACATCTCCAAGAAAGAACGCAGCTTTGACTCTCGTTTACCAGCTGCTCTTAATTGACTTTTTATTTCTAGAGGGAACTCAGAGAATCGTACACATAAATAATCAGAAAAAATTTTGTATCCAACATGTTGTTCACTTTTTTTCTCTTTCAGCCGGTCCCCTTCTGCAGGGGTCACCACAGTGTGCGAAATGCAGCAATTGTTTTACACAAGGTGGCATTTTCTTACGCAACCTTGGCTTGAACCTGCAGCCTCGGGATTACAACACCGAGCTACCGCTGCGCCCTCTTATTTTAGCGCGTGTAATGTTAAAACTTACAGCTAGAGCTAGAGTCTTTGGTGTGTGTCTCCTTTGGAGCAAAGCGGCACATTGACCAACAAGATGGTTGCAGCATCGGAAACATTTACAAAACATTCATAAAACATCAACAGTAGGTGCAACATTGATAGAAAGACAGTCGGAGCTACACTTTCATTACAAGTGAAAGAACAGAAATAAGCTCCATCAGCAAACACAGAAAAGAGGGTACAAGTTTAAAGCCCTTTGAGAAAATGAATCACGCAGCTCACCACTGCCACCTCAGAGCACTCACATGATAGCATTCTTTTTCAGGACATGCTAATAAAATGAAACATTCAAGTGCTGAGCATTTTTTGGTATTAGCTTAAATTTATAAACAATTTCGTAGGAGGGTTTAAAGCCCTAATATTGAAAGAAAAACCACTCACACACTGAAAACACTCCTATCACTCGCATTTTCAGTTAGTGTGCATGATTTGTGTTTTTTCTTTCTTTGACCATGCTGACCAGATGCATGCTGTCCCAAAGCAACTACATTAACTGTTCCCCTCCTCCATGCAGCACTTTTTTTTTCTATTCAGAAAATGTGGCCGTGCAGAGTTTTGCAAGGTTTTTAGTGAAAGGTAGAGGCAGGCTTTCATAAGAGATCAGGCAGGGAACCCTCAAAGCTCAAAAGATCCTTTCTAGATTCAGATACAAGCATGGGTGACCTTGTGGTGACCCTATATAGTTTTTAGTAGGCAAGACTACTAAAAACATTTAGTTATTCTAAAACATTAACTTATTTATTTTCAATTCACTTGAGGTGATGCTAATAAACTAGATGAACTACATGGTCTGCAAAAAAGTTGTGTGGATGCTGACTGCTGAAAGACTGCTGAAGTTACTAAAGAAACTGAGAATTATGGCTAAAAGAAGCAGAGAACTAGCTAAAACAAGCTAGTTAAAAGTATCAAAAACATTAGCTAGATGCTAAAAATAGCAACAGGTTATCTAAAAGTAACAAAAGCCTTGCTAAAAACTAATAGCAAAAGGCTAGTTAAAAGTGAAATGTAACAGAACGTTAGATAAAGGTCAAAATTAAGAAAAACCTTGCTGAAAGCTAAATGTAGCAAATGCTTAGCTAAACGTTAAATGTAATAGACTTTAATTTTAGCTAAAAGTAACAAACACCTTGGTAAAAGTAGCAGACCTGTATCTAAAAACTAAAAGCCACAGCACCCATCTCCTGAGTGTTTTAATTAGCATTAAATGAAATTAGCCAAACATTAATTAAAATAGTCAAAAATGTATAATACTAAGAAGAGGAAAGCAACAGTGTGAATGCAATCAGCATTCACAAAATATGGATAAAGTAAACTAAAAAAAACTAAAAAAAAAAAGCACATTTGCTGGTTAAATCTTAGCCCATGCGAAAAACTCTTCTTTGATACACAGCGTGCATACAGAGCACAGGCTTTGCACTCTTGGTCATGCACATGCACTTCCACAATGTGTAACGAGGCAATGTGCAGTTAGTTACTGAGAAAAAAAAAAAAAAAAAAAACTTGATCTATTCTGTAAATAGAAAAAAATGTTAATTTGTCAGTCAAACCTAAACAAGTAGAAGTATTACTTCCTGCGACTGTCTGAGCAGCACCAGTACTGTAACCCTGCCACCCTGACAACAGTATAAGCTCCTCCCACTCCCAAGTTGAATCAAATAACCAATAATTTAATGTGGAGAACCCAAAGCTGGTTCTCCAAGATGTTTTTTTACCGAGTCAGCACTTACTTTGCAAAACAATTCAAAGTGTTATTGATTCTTAAGCCTTTTTTTAACGCTTTGATCAAAAAGCCGAATTCAAAAGACTACAGCAACTTATATGAAGACCTTCCACTAGTGTAAAAAGTTAGAGAGGAAGAGAAAGATTGAGGAGGTGGTCAGGCAGGAGGTGGCTGCATACATGACTTACTCTGAAGACATGAAGGAAGACAGCGGTCCAACCTCCTTGGCTTTCTGAAGAGCATGCTTCTGATTGAACGCTGCCTCTGCTTCTTCTTCATCCTGATCAAAAGGGGAAAAAGCAAATGGCACAAACAAGTTTAAATAATCAAAATAGATGAAAGGAAGGAAATAATGAAAGGGCAAAGAGATTATTATACCGACCCTGATGTAATGCAGAAAGCTCATCTGACAAAAGTTGTTATTTTAGCTGTTGTTTGTGTTTTATTACCTTGGTAAGTTCTTGTGCGTTGGCGAGGTTATCCACAGCAATGGCCAAGAAGACATTCAGCAGAGTATCTAGTCACAGTTCTGTCAAAGAGTCCAGTCAAAAACTTATGGTAAAACAGGATTATTAATTAAATATACAGAAATACAGTACCTGAATGAAAAGAATAAAATGAGACAGGATTGTTATGATCACAGTTCTTATAGGTGAAAAAATAAGAAAAAAAAGTTGCTGCATTTTATTTAGTGGATACAGTTTCCAAAAAGGGTGAGAACTATGAAGTAGATCGAGGACCACATGCCAGACTTCACTCCTCCTTGTGAGCGAATCCCATTATACATGACCTCATTCCAGTCCTCTCCAGTCAGGATCTGTAAAAAAAACAAAACAAAACAAAAAAAAAAAAACAATTACACAAAACGCTCTGCAAAAGAAAAGCTGTGCTTGAATATCTGTGATGAGCTTGTGGGATAAAACGAAGCATCGTCAGCTAAATTCTCAGGTTTATTTCCAGACCTGAAATACTGTCATGATAGCTGCAGGAAAGGTGTCAAAGTTTGTCGGCGTGTAGTCTTCAAAGATGAACCTGGAACAAAAAGATCAAACACACATAGTGGCTAAACTAGTATTTATCTAATCAAAGCATTTCCTTTTTATTTTGTCAGCTCTGTACTCTGAAAGGCCTGAAGGTCATCTTGATAATCTCAGACTTCTTATTTTTATCAAAGTGACACCTTGAGGGAAACAAATGTTACTGGATCACAGAAGCACCTACAGTATTATCTTTTGAGTGGTTCACTTTAACCTTGCTTTTGTTTGTGTGGAGAAAAAGTCCACTGCAAAATGAAACTGCCCGTCAGATCTTACTTTATTCGTTTTTACATTTGCTAAGCTTGGTTAATTCACTTTATAGGGGATGTTTTGGAGAAATACAAGAATTATTATTTTAATGTTACCTGCCACCAAAAAGCTGCATCCCAAGGAGCGCAAAAACAACAATGAAGAGAAAGAGAAGGAAAATCAGGGAGATGATGGACTTCATGGAGTTCATCAGAGAGACAACCAGGTTCCTCAGAGACGCCCAGTACCTTGGCAGAAACCAAACATCATATTTAGGACGGGGGAGGGCGCTTCTAGTTTAACAGCATAAACAATGACATTTTCACTAGTATTACTTTCTACACTTATTCTCTACTTCTATTGTTTGTGAAATATTCGCAAACTATGTTCGTGGCGATGAATGACGACAGCACTAACTTGGTGATTTTGAAGATCCTCAGCAGACGGAGAGCTCGCAGGACACTGATGCCAAATGAAGTTCCAGGCCTGAAGAAACCCCACAGCACTTCAAAGATGCTGCCAACAATTACCTGGGATATGCAGGAGAGATTTAAATAAATGATTGTGAAAGAATAAACATGAGCTAAAATATTGATGAGAAAAAGAGATGCAGAATATAATGCAAAGAAGTATTTTACATTTAGTAAATTTAGTGGTGGGCTCAGCTAACCAGAAAGTTAGCTTCAGTAATCACAAATCTGCTTAACAAGAATCTTTGCTCTGCTGACACTAATCCGCTAAACAGATACAATTTGTGGAAGGCAGCTAATGCTACAATGCAAAAACAGTCCATCTAACCAAGTTTTAAAACCTTATATCCAGCCAAAAAGTCTTTTAGATCTTGTTTTGAGACTGATTTACTAA
>JAUBOC010000103.1:12463051-12479329 GCA_032275365.1 Anablepsoides cearensis | reverse complement strand
ATCAGTCTCAAAACAAGATCAAAAAGATTTTTTGGCTGGATATAAGATTTTAAAACTTGGTTAGAAAGACATTTTTTACAGTGTAACCACTAAGAACTCTGTTAAACTTGCTGATTATTGCGCATGATTCAGGATTAAGTACTGGAAACAATTATTCCATCTTTAATTTTAAAGGTGTGCTAATTTATAAATGTATAAATTATATATGCTAAAAGCAAACAAAGCCCTTCCGGCAACATTTCTTTCAGCAGATGCATGAATGAGCTGACAGTACGAATCATGCTTCCGGAACAGATCGGGCAGTGACATCGCTATATGAAAAGCTAGTTCTGCTGTTAGCTGATTATTGGAACTGTACCCACAACTGTAAACAATTATATATATGTAAAAAGGAAGATAAAGTACTAACACTGCAGTCAAAGCAGTTGAAGGAGGAATGAAAGTAGAGGCGCGGCCCCAAACTGTACATCTTTAGAAACATCTCAGTCAGGAACAGAGCGAGGAACAGAAACTCTGCATAGTCTAGAATAAAAAACAGTAAGCAAATATACAACGCCAATTCCAATTAAGTTGAGACACTGTGCAAAACATCAATAAAAACAGAACACAATGATTTGCAAATCCTTTTCAACCTACATTCAATTGAATAAACTACAAAGACAAGATATTTAATGTTCAAATTGATTATCTTTATAGTTTTTCTTTACAAATAATCACTCATTTTGAATTTGATGCCTGCAACATGTTCTAAAAAAGCTGAGACGGGGTTAACAAAAGACGGGCAAAGTTGAGGAATGCTCAAAAAACCCCTGTTTGGAGCATTCCACAGGTGAACAGGTTAACTGGAAACAAGTGTGTCATGATTGGGTATAAAGGGAGAATCTTCGAAAGGCTCAGTCTACACATGTAAGTATAGGGTCCTGGGTTCACTACTCTGAGAACAACAGCAAGAGAAAATAGTTCAACAGTTTAACAACGTTGCAAGGATTTTAAGGGTTTCATCATCTACAGTCCAAAATATCAAAAAATTCAGAGAATCTGGATAAATCTCTGCAAGTAAGCGGCAATGCCAAAAACCAACACTCAATATTTGTGGCTTTCAATCCCTCAGGCAGCAATGCATTAAAAACTGACATCATTCTGTAAAAGATATTACCACATGGACTCAAGAACACTTCAGAAAACCAAGTTCAAGTTAAAACTCTGCCAGGCAAAGCCAAATCCATACTGTATGTCAACAACACAGAAACGCCGCTGGCTTCTCTAGGCTCGAGCTCATCTGAGATGGACTGATGCAAAGTGAAAAGTGTCCTGTGGTCTGACGAGTCCACACCACAAATCATGGACGTTGTGTCCTCTGGACCAAAGAAAAAAGGACCTTCCAGATTTTTATCAGCACAACTTCTAAAGCCAGCTTCTCTGATGGTATGGAGGTGTATTAGTGTCCATGGCATGGATAACTTGCACATCTGTGAAGGCATCATTAATGCTGAAAGCTACATACAGGTTTTACAGCAACATGCTGCCATCCAAGTCATGTCTTTTTCAGGGATGCCAAGCCACATTCTGGACATGTTACAACAGCGCGGCTTCATAGTAAAAGAGTGTGGGTACTAGTCTGACCTGCCTGCAGTCCTGACCTGTCTCCCATTTAAAAATGTGTGGCGCATTATGAAGCGCAAAATATGACATCGGAGACCCATTAATGTTGAGCAACTGAAGCTGTGCATCAAGTAAGAATGGGAAAGAATTCAACTACAATCAGTGTATCCTCAGTTCACAAACATTTATTGATTGTTGTTAGTATCAGATTCAAAATGATTGAATATTTGCATAAAAACCATAATGTTTATCTGTTTGAACATGAAATATCTTTTCTTTGTAGTGTATTCAGGTGAATATAGGTTGAAAAGGATCTGTAAATCATCATATTTTGTTTTTATTTATGTTCTACAGAACATCCCAACTTCATTGGAATTGGGGTGATAAAAGGTTGTTATACGTTGACATTGTTGACATTAACAGTTCGACTAATCTTTACTGCTGCTGGAACGACTTACAGAGGAAGATGGAGAGCCACAGAGGCTGATTGTGGTGAACGATAGCTACGCACAGAGTGTTGAGAGCCACGAGGCCGAGCACCGTCCAGTAGAATGTGTGCGTCTTCACCACGCGGCGAATAGAAATGCGCAGGAGACGCTCCTTGCGGCGGAAATATGCTGTTGGACCTCGTTTTGCGCTTCGGATGCTTCCCCTGGCCATGGGCATACCTTTTAATGGAGGAGGAGAGAGAGAGATGCAGAGAGAAACTGTAGCCTGGCAGCGGTCGCACAGCATGGTTCCATTCTGACTGCCGGACACACCAGCGTGACGCTGACAGCAGTAACAACTGCATTTCCAGCTGCAAGCTGAGCTGGTTGAGCCCTGCTGCTGGGATCACTTTATGTGCTCATGTTTTCTTTAACTCCCCCTCACCCAAAGAGGAGATGTCACCGTATTGTTCCTCTCCTGGCTGCCCCTGACGAACATCCAGGCCTCTCCTCTTGATGGTGGTGGCTCGCTTCAACACTACAGACAGAGAAGAGCATGAACCCTCACAGCAGACGGTTCTAACTGCGCTCTGAGCAGCTGATGTAATTTTAACATTGAATCAAGTCATGGGGAGCTGTAGGTCTCCAGCGGCCCACGTAGGATTATAGAAGTCATTGTTGCACCATGAGTTCTGCCTGGTTGGTTAGCTCAGTAGGATGTCAGAGGCACTTGAAGGCAGAGAGCTTGGGTTTGATCCCAGAAGTGTTTTAAATACGACTAATTTTGGATAAATGCGGATGTATAAATCTAATTTTAGACCAGATTTATATCAATTATAGCCTAATGTCTATGAACACATTAAAGCTTACTTATAATTTAAAAAAAAGTGTTCCGTGGGTAAACAACATTTTCTGTGAAATTGAAAGCAACACTTTGTAAATACAGGAACACAAATGTGACAAAAAGCAACAGGTTGAATTACAGAGTTTTGCATCTTATCATTTAATGTTTGTCTAGCCTCAAATTATCCATTATCTTATATACTTCTATTGCTGGGTTGCAGTCACGTGACCTGGACGACGCACAAAATTCAGATGGGGGCAGGAAGTGATTTGGTCCAGTTCAAAACACAGTGAAATGGATCACAGAGAGTACACCAATGCCCTAAATGGGTTAGCGCAGACAAGACATTTAGGATATGAGCCATATTGTCTTAATAAAAAAGGACTTGTCATATAATCTGTTGGATTAACCGGCGAGGTTATTGACATAAACTATCTAGTGCTGCAGACATTGTATTGTACGACGAGCCAGATGAAAGCTTTCTAAAGCCTTGAAGCCTTTTGTTTCAGGTTGGGTCAACCATTGAGGATTCAAAGAAGCTTTAAATGGCTGTTTCTGCCTGGGTGAGTAGTGAGTTGGGCTATTTGAACTAAATAACAATGCTATTGCTAATGCTAACGAGTTAACCTGTTAGTTCTATGTGCTTGGATCCACTTGCAAATCATTTATTTAAAAAAACAAATTTGATTAACCGTCCAATAAAATATCTGAAAATATGATTTAAACGATACAACCCTTACTTGTTAGAAAGTGGTCGCTGCAAACTCTTACATTATCTGTTTCCACACTTCCTGTTTTTAGCTGTAGATTGTTGATTTTTGTCGTCTTTACTCTGTAAGTTTTTCAAAATTAACTCCCATGGGACACACTACTTTCCAAACATGAAGAAAACTTTTATCTTTCTCCTGACTAGTTGCATCAACCATACACGGCACAGATTTTAGGCATTTTGACACTGAATCGACAGAAGGAAACGGGTCTGCATTTACTTCCTGACACCTGTCTGCATTTCGTGACATCGATACTACCTCATCAGCAACCCAGCAATAGCTAGACCCATCTCAGGTTTCCAGACTCCTTGGTTCATCTCCCTCCACACATGTTCAATAGGATTTAAATAGAGCTCATAGAAAACCACTTCAGAATAGTCCAATGTTTTGTTTTGAGCTGTTCCTGGGTTTATAGCTGTGTGTTTTAAGTCATTATCCTGTTGAAATACCCATGACCTGCAACTGAGACTAAGTTTTCAGACTCTGGGCTTCACTTTAGAAGACCTTGATAGTATTGAGATTTATTGTGCCCTGCAGAGATTCAAAACATCCTTTTGCAAAGCAGCCTCAGATTAGAACTGAGCTTCCTTTATGTTTCACAGTAGGCACTATGTTCTTTTCTTAATATGTTTCATTTCTCAGTTGTTGAACATAGTACTGATGTGACTTGCTGTCACAAAAAATCTAGTTTTGTCTCATCTGTCCAAAAGAATTTCTCACAGAATTTTGGCAAATTTTCAACTTGCGTTTTTATGATTTTTTGCCTCCTGTGTCATTTTTCATTAATTAATTTATTTATGTACCGTTATTTAACCGTTAATTAAGTCCACTTTGGCTCAAAGAGGGAGGTATTTTGTGATCCGACGGTGATGCATCTTGACCTTGGTTTTTTCACCTAGAATCTCTTTGGCTATCATTTGTATTATCCAACTTTTCAGTTTGTCAACTTGTCTCATAGCCTTTTTCTTTGACAAGCTTTTCAAAAATGTTCTTTCTAATCTCCCGAGACATCTCTCTCTTTAGCTTTTTGTGGTTCATGGTCAGTGTGGTACACAGCATGATATCAAACAGCACAAAGACAAATTTTCATCCTTTAGTTAATCAGACTGATTACAATCTTACTTCTAACATCCAAAGCTCTCAACAACCAAACTCCATCTTATATTAAAGATCTTATTGTTCCATATTTTCCTAACAGAGCACTTCGCTCTCAGACTGCAGGTTCACTTGTGGTTCCTAGAGTTTCTAAAAGTAGAATGGGAGGCAGAGCTTTAAGTTTTTAAGGTCATCTCTTGTGGAACCAACTTCTAACTAATGTCCATGAAGCTGACACTCTGTCTACTTTTAAGGTTAGACTGAAGACTTTCCTTTTTGATAAATCATATAATTAAAGTTGGTTTCCTGAGTTACTCCTTAGTTTCGCTGCTACAGGTTTAGACTGCTGGAAAACTCAAATCAATGCAATCTGCTGCTTCCTTAGATTGATTGTTTTTTGTACAGAGACTGTTGTAAATTGGTGCTATATAAATAAAAATAATTGAACTGTAGCTTGAAAACAACTCTGATGCTAATTACAAGACACACGTGGTTGAACATGTCACTATGATCAAATTATTTTCTATCCTTTCTAGGAGTACCACCTTTTTTCTCATGCCTATATTTCAATTGTTTTTTTGTTTTTTTTTAATAATTCAGATAAACCAAAAATGCAACCATTTCATCTGCATCTGCATAACAAAATGAAAGAAAAGAGGCATAAACAAACCTAAAGTTTTAGCTGAAAGGGGAAACTGAAAGCAACGATGCAGCAGGGAAATTAGACAAAAATGAAAATTTAATGTTGGGGCAATGAGCCAGACAGCTTCACACTGTAAGCTTAAGACATTTATTATAAGCAAAAGATGCCCAAAGGCAGTTTAGTGGTGTTTGGATTTATGTTGATATATTCATGTTGAGCTGTAGCTTCATATAGTCAAACAGAAGCTAAAGTGAGCATGATTTGCCTTTTTCACCAACAAATGTGTATAGAATTACCTCCCATCCTGTCTTACCCCCACTCACACCTTTCTGCCACCTTCTGATTTCAGGATCTACTTGCAGTCAATATTTGCTCGAGGACTTTTTAATAAGCCACTGATCAAACAGACACCGACACACACACACACACACACACACACACACACACACACACACACACACACACACACACACACACACACACACACAGCACTGTTTGCTAAAGGCAGGAAGGCTGTGTCCTGTCAACACACAAACACACACACACAAGCTCATCCACGCCACTGCCTTTTCAGACCACCGGTTGCTAAGGCAACCATCATGCGCCACCTTTCCTTATAATCAAAGCCATCAGAGCTTCTGCATTTATTTCCATCAAAACCGAAGCCGCAGACTGTTTCTGCAACATAATCTAGTCACAAAATTGTACCTTGCTGTGTCAGAGTGACCGAGGTAAAGTGTTGGTGTGTGAGAACGGGCTGTGTGAGCGTGGTTGCAGCAGAGGACTAACCATTAGCACCACCGAAGCTCCATTCCTGGAGGCTCCTGAGAGCTGCCAATCAATCAGCTCTTAATAAAAGCCCTGCGTGGTCCGAGTCGGTGGAAAGGTCAGCCAGAGTTGAGAAGTTCAGAGCTGCACTTATCTGTTATCTGCAATCTGCTGGGCTGTATCTAATGATAGGTCTGTCTATGTGGCACGAGGGGGGGGGGGTCTGCTGAGACGGGTGTTATGGTGTGAAGGGTTTGTGAAAGAGCAACATTCTGAGCTGATATTCAACACAGTGTTTTCACAGCAGACATTTCAACAGGTGCAGGAAAAACACAAGAGAGGAAAGAATTATGTAACAACTTGGGGAGTCATGACAATACTGTCAATCAAATCCTAACCCAATCTATTAATTAGCTCAATTAAAGATTTTTATAAATCAGTTGGTTCTTTTGTGACAAGCTATTGTTGTCTGTTTTTGTACTTTATATTAATTCAGTGTTTACAGACAATTAAAGCCATTCATTAGAACTGAGCACAAAAAATAAATAGAAAAATATTTGCTTATTGGACATTATTGAAAGAAAAACAGAGGCATACATAGTGTTTTTTATAAGGGAGAATAACAATTAAGATTATGCAAGCATAATTTAGTTTAGATCATCATTTACTGTTAATTCTGAAAAGCCTGTGACTGATTAAAGTCACTAGCTGTGTTTCCATTGACCATGAAAATGCGCAAATTAGAATTTCGAAAATAAATTTGCTCAATGGAAACACGTCAATTTCGAAAAAATCTTCAGTTTTTCGACAAATGTTTTTGCGCTTGGATGAGGTGTTTTTTTAATCAAAATTGGTGTATTTCACAAAACTGCAATGGAAACACTTTTTTCGCATCACGGGAGTCACGTGATCAGCACCTGGCTGTTTCTACTGGCGAAAACACAGTGAAGAGAAAAAGACAACATGAAGTAGTAGTAAAATCACCGCAGTTGTAAAAGAAAGTAGTAAACTCACCGACTACAATTTCCCAAAAACGTTATCCGCTCCCAAGTATAAGGGGCTTGTCGCTCCAAAGCCTCGATAAGACGCCAACATCTCCTCTGATCACCAGTGTTGTGGTAGCACCATGCGAGATTGTTTACATCCACCACGTGAATATCGCGAGAACAAGCGTATTCACGCGTGATTTCAATAGCATTTCTTTCTTAATGGAAACACCGCAATTGCAAAACTGTGTTTTTTCGACATTAACAAAATATCAACAAAGTCTTGCGCGCATTTGTGATGGAAACGTAGCTACTGAGGTGCCTCTCTCCAGCAAGATATGAAAATAATATAACAATTTATTTAATTATAGTTAGTATATATATATATATATATACATATATATATATATATATATAGTTTTTTTTCTGAAACCACTCAACCTTCTGATGCCAGGTTTTTGTCATTTTTAAGCTGGTAACTGTGAATGTTCACCAAGACTGAGGTCAGAAGATGTGTCAGTGTGTGCACAACATGTAGACTGTTGATGACTTTCCTTTAGTCATGCAACTAAAATGAGAAGAAAAACTAGAAATACACCAAGACTCACCATCGAGGGCCGAAGGACCCGGATTCTTATTCTCCTCTGCAAGCATGACTTCCTCTGGAAAACAGATCAGAAATGAGCTGCGCATCTTCGCTCAGATGGAAAAAGATAAATCACCAGTGGGCAGAGTTTGTCATAAAATGAATTTATCTTTTTTTTTCATATGCAGGAGAAGCAAATCAGTGACTGTGACTAAAACCACCTGCTCTGTCGATCCAGGCTCGATAGCCATTGAGCTCTCGTTCAATCTGCTGCTGGCGTCTCAGCTTCATGAAGGCCCGGCGGTTTTCAACCCTCTCCCTCTCTTTGGCAAACTCCCTGCATAAACAGCCAAAAATGCATCACAAGTTACTGCATTTACTTGTTGAAAGTACAAGAGCCAATGAAAGTAATAAATTATCTTGGAGATATTCAGTGGAGAATAAGTTGTGTCTTCTCACTTCTCATCCAACTGCAAAGGGATTAGGGTTAGATGCCCCCAAAACCACAAATGTAGTCACAGTGTACAACGAATGTTTATCACAACCTTTAATCTCTTTAATTCTGTCTGGTTAACCAATGAGCAGCAGAGAAAACATGGCAAGAGTTACAGAAGTTAAGATGCTAAAATAATAAAAATCTTTTTTATGATGTTCTATAACACATGTCAAACTCTAGGTCTGTGGGCCAAATCTGGCCCACCATGGCATTTTATTTGGCCCACAAGGAAATCAAAGATGTATTAATGTCCTAAAATAAGCTGCTTTAAAGTCAACATTGGCCATAAACTATATTTCTCATAACACTTATTTTATCTGTGAAATGATGACTCAAAAGTAGCTGACAGCCAGCAAAATTCACTGTATTAAATCTCCAATTTGCGGAATTTTCACCAGCTAATTTTGCTGTGGCCAAGATGTACTGGGAAGTGGGAATTTCCCACTTACACGTCATAAACTGGAATGCCCCTCCAGTGGCAATTCCCTGTCAGAAAGTGGAGGAGGAGGAATGTGATGTTTTGTGTTTAGTTATACATGAAATGTTAATTTTAATTGGCACTTTAAGGGCCACCATAATGCTCACGCGGCCATCAGTAAAGATGAGTTTGACACCCCTGTTCTATAACCTACAGTCTTAAAATCCTTTCTGACATTTTTGGCTTAAACTTCAAAGGGAATTCAGACCTACCCAGAGAGGACTCCCAGCACCAGGTTCAGGACAAAGAAGGAGCCGATGATGATTAGAGGGATGAAGTAGATCCAGTTCCAGGTGGGGCCCAAGGCATCATTGGTCTGAAGCATCCAAAACAAAGATAAAAAAAAAAAAACATTGACGCAAGAGTGAGGACAGTTATTTCATGTTCAGACTTTATGATTGTATACACAAAGTCTTGACTAAAATTAGCTCCATATATGTGTCACATCACAACTGATCTATCATGAAGGAAAGTGAAAAGGTAGTTTGTTTATCATTTTCATATTCCATTTGTTGTATCTTTAAAGGTTCAAAAATTTTAAGTTTTAATGCAGGGAACTCTATGCTTATAGCTTTCAGAAAGTGTCAAATTAGTGTGTGCCAGTGCTTTTCTGTCTACAACACATACTACGTTCTCTGTTCCCTCTGACTCACAGCTACTAATGAAGCAGAGTGCAGCATGACATCCTGCTCTGCTGTTTCTGAGCAGAAAGTGACAGTGTTCTGGGTTTCAGAACACCAAAATGTCTGTGGAAATTCACTGATTTTTGTTTATTTTAGTTACTGACAGGCTCAATTTTTTACAGAACAAAATCACGACACAGTAATTACTCAAATTATTGCTGCAACAAGTAATTATGAAAACTGTTGAATCATGGGGTTAACTTGGGTTTTTTGTTCCATGATGTGTTTTTACTGTATTTTGGAACAAATCAAATCAAATTTAAACTATTCCTTTAACCTCATAATTAAAAAAAATCCTACTATCAACACAGGAGCTTGGTAGAACTAGAACTTGGGGGTAGAAATAAATGATTTAGTAAAGAATACTGTAAAGACTAATGTGTTGAGGATGACTCTCTGCAACAAAAACAACTAACTTAGCCCAATATCTGTACATTTGACCCATTTTGTGTTGGCTAACATTGATTAACTGAACTGACCATCTTCAATTAGGATAACTCCAAAAAGTTAATGAGTTGTAGAAGTACATTCAATGATTAAGATCTGAGAGTTTCACTACAATAATCTACTGGTTTATGAAATATTACCTAAAAGATGGGCACGGTTGACTCCAATAATTATTGGAACTGTGATACCTTGTTAGATACTGCTTAACACCAGCTAAAGTTGAATAATTTACTATAGCTAAAATATTATCTCAGTACTTTGGTGTTATAAAAACACAAAACTCAAGAATCATTTACAGCAAACCAGAACAGCCTTGAGAGAGACAGAAGTGTGATCTTACATTGTAGAGTACTGTGGTCCAGCCCTCCATGGTGATGCACTGGAAGACAGTGAGAACAGCAAACAGGATGTTGTCGAACTGGGTGATGCCATCATTTGGTCCAATCCAGCGTTCACTGCAGTTGTATTTTGCCGGGCACTGACGCACGCCACACGGGAACTCGTACTCGAGCGAGTCCACGGTCTCGTTTTCTGAACAGAAAGGTACAAAAAAAAAAGGTGAGTCAAAAGTGTCAGGACACCGTTTTATTTCACAAACAAAAGGGCAAAGGAAATATCTGAATACCTCAGCACCTATTTTTACACCATTTTTTGGAAAAAGACTCCCTTCTCATTGGAAAAACAATTACTTTGATCCAATACGGCAACTTTCAAGATGGTGGCCATGTTCCAAACATAACCTAAAAGATAGCCTCATTACTTGCTGGGTTATTCAGATATTTTATTGATGTTTCTGAAATAAGAGAGTGTCCTGAATCTTTTCACTCAACCTGTACAGTTAAATTTTAGACTGAACAAACAAACCAGGATTTAAAATACAATTACACAAATTTTCCATCTTCAAGCTATTATTCTATACTATTTATAAAATCTAAACTGTGTAACTAATTGATAACTTTCCCACAGAAGCTAAAAATTAATCACTTTATCAATAGTGTTTTTTTAACCACAGAAAATGAAGCTTAAAGTTGACTGTGAGTCCACTGAGCTGTGACGCCAGAACATCCTGGACAGGAAAATACTTCATTTGATTTGTGTTTTCTAAATGTCCTTTCAGCTCAAGTGAAACAGAGGGGAGGCAGGGCAGCTCGGAGGTTAATGACAGCTATGAATGAACAATGAGTCATTGTGGTGAACTGCATTGTTCCTTTTATTTATACCGGGGCGGCAAAGCCAGGTTGGTTTGATCAAATCTCCAGGTGCAGCCTGATGCGCATGTGCATGCATTTTCTGATTATAACCTTACAGCCTATTTATTATGGTAAAATGAGAATATTTTTTTCGTTTTTCATGTTGGGGCCTTGTTTGCTCTGATACGGAGCAGTAATCTGAGCCAAACACATCAGATCATTAACTGTCATTCTTGCCCATACCTCGTATTCCTGGCTCAGGTGTGCATGTCTTGTGCAGTTTCCCGCTGTAGAACTCCAGGCCGATGATGGCAAACATGAGGATGGCAAAGAAGAGCAGCAGACCAATCTGCAGCAAAGGCACCATGGCCTTCATTATAGACTTCAGGACAATCTGCAGACCTGAACGTAAAGCAAACATTGACCCACTGAATTTGTGTCCAAGGACGAGGCTTGTCCAAGTAATTTATCAACAGTCTCTGCATGGAAATGACAGCAATCTGAAAAATATCTCATGACCACACATTGACTATCTTGTGACCATGCATTAACTATATTGAGACCACACAATAAGTATCTCATGACCAAACATTATCTACCATACATCACCTTTCATGTGGCACTACATTAACTTTTTTGACCATACAATAACTATCTTGTGGCCACGCATTCATTATCTTGTGATTACAAAATAATTATCTCGTGACCATGCATTAACTATATTTTGACTAAACATTAACTATCTTGTGGCCACACATTAACTATCTTGTGGCCACGCATTCATTATCTTGTGATTACAAAATAATTATCTCGTGACCATGCATTAACTATATTTTGACTAAACATTAACTACCTTGTGACCACACATTAACTATCCTGTGATCATGCATTAACGATACTTTGACACACAATAACTATCTTATGGCAATGCATTAACTATTTAGTGACCACACATTAACTATCCGTGATCATGCATATACTATCTTTTGACCACACTTTAACTATCTTTTGGGTACATGTTAACTATCTTGTGGCTATGCATTAACTAACTTTTGACCACACATTAACTATCCTGTGACCATGCTTTAACTATCTTTTGGCCACACATTAACTATCTCATTGCCACACAATAACTCTCATAACCACACATTAACTATCTTGTGACATATATCCATATATAAATTTGTGTTTTTATTCATTTACAAAAACTAGACCACAATGATACACATAAATAAAAAAATGACACACTCACTGGGGATGCCTGAGACCAGTTTCAGGGGTCGTAGGACCCTCACAGCCCTCAGAGTTCTCAGATCCACTGAGATGTTCATGTGAGCCCCTGCTGCAGCCAGGATCCTAAATGTGGAGACAAGCAGAAGACAAACAGAGAGCAGGATTTTCACATGAATGCCACTAATTCGTACTTTATATTCTATTCGGAGAAGAATCGACACATGGCCTGTAAGTGTTGGAGGACGGCTGCAGCACTTAGATACTGAATGTGATGGTGGGAAGACCAGAGAAAAAAAACACAAAAAAACAAATAACATACGTTTTTTTTTAGTCTTTTAGCTGTTTTCTTCATCGTGTGTGTGTGTGTGTGTGTGTATGTGCGTGGGAGGACGGCTGTGACAACTGCTATTTAGGAGGAGAACAAAGAATAGCTTCATCAGGGGTAGTAGGCAGGATACCCTTAAGCCGGCAAGACGCCAAGCTCAAAGACAAACCCATCGCACAGACATGGATCTTTTATCTGCCGAGTCCTTCACAAAGTTTGATTTTCACTCTGTCTTGTTTCGTCTCCTCCCCTCCCTCTGCTCTGTAGGCACACCTCTGTGGCCTTCAGCCCTCAGAATGATGGGAAAGGAAAACAGCCCCTCTGGTGACCCCTGCATTCATTCCCTCATTAGTCTGACCTCCTGCCTCCAATTTCTCAAAAATCTCTCGTGCTGCTCCTCATCTCTGGACTTTCCTTGCACCTGTTTTCAACCTCTTCATCAATTATTCTTTCACCTTTGGTTTTGTTCTCCTGTTTGTTCCATTCGAGGCACAAGTATTTGTTTCAGCTGGATGCACGCAGACTGAGAGACAAAGCTGGAGGGAGGGCGCCCTGAACTCAAGCGCTTTCAGGAAATAATTTCTCAGAACTTTGCTTATAGTGCTGAAAAAATGCACCTTTACACTGAAACTAGTGATTATAAGGAAAATACAGACACAACTGTGAAACAACCTACAAAACCATAGTAATATAAAAGTTAGTAAGTAAAAGGGAAAAAGTCCTGGTTTTAAGGAGCAGAAGTAAAAAACTGGCTGAAAAATAATTACTCCAGTAAAGTATAAATACCCCAATTTTCTTCTTAAGTAAAGTAACAAATTATTTGCACTTAATTACTTGACACCTATTTTCATTCCTTCAAAAAGCAATTTATCACTGAGGAGCACAGCTGCGTGGAGCTGCCTTTATCTGTTGTGTGTTTGTGAAATGTTCATGTAGTTCCTCTTGTGTAATGCTCTCAGCACTGCACTGCCCAGCTTGTGTTTGGGTGTTTTGTCCTACAAGGGAACCAGTTAGATACACACAAAGTTTGGGTTATCATTGATGTGATGACAGTCAGACTCCCTCAGATGATTAAAAACTAAGTTTATCTCTAAATGAAATGGTTTGTAGATAACAAAATTGTGATTTTGTTTACATGTGCTAAAACATCCTCACACTTTAAAGAGCAGTCTTATAACCACAGATAATTGATAGATAAATGGTGTAAAATGATCATAAAGCATGATTTATGTGTACTACAATGTTTAACTACCATCTTTATGTGCAGCAATTTGCTCTACAAAGATTGCACATTTGATATTAATAAAGCACCACAGATCCAATTACATTTTATGGAGTGTTGAGAATTAGTTTTGTCTTTATTACTAACTGAAAAAAAGCCTCATCTGTTATTATTGGTAGAAAACAAATAGGAAGAATAATGAGGAGGTAGGAAAAACAAAAATATCTCACTATAATTAATGCAGAAATAAAAAAGATCTTCAGATGAAACTCTATAGAGGATGTGTTTAATCATTTCATATCAATACCTAGAGACAAGGCTTGATAAAAATGTAAATGTAATAGTCCATGTTAACAATTTAAAAAAGTTTATATAATTTTTCTTTGAATTGTGGTTTGAAATTTTTACTTTTCTTTGCAGTCAGAAAAATGATCTCCTTCATAGCAGTGATGTCATTAATTTAGACACTTTTTCATGTCAGCTTTTTCCTTTATACTGTAAAAAATGTTTATAAACTGAATGGAGTATTTTACACTTTGCATTGACTTGCATTAATTTACCGGTCATTTCTATAGCCTAACCCTGACTCTTTACCCTAAACTATTAAACACAATTTACACGTTAGTCCTAAACCAAACCTTTGACCCACCAATGGTATAGCCTCCAATGGGGACCAGGCTTTTGTCCACAAAAGGAACAGTGGGTACTCAACAGGATGTGTGTACTGAGAAAATGGTCAAAAATCATCCCCACCAGGTAACAAAAACATGTACACACAGAAATTTGTTCTTTTTTTTCCTATGGGAACTTTTCATTGACTTCCATTCATTTTTCATTCATTTCCATAGCCTAACCCTGACCCCGTACTCAAAACCTACCCCTTAGTCCTAAACCTATACACTAACCCAAAACCAGCATTATGGAACCTGGACTTTGGGCCCCATAAAGAGCGATAGTATATATGGAAAAATGGACCTTACAAGACAACAATTGCTAGAACAAACACACACACACACACATATACTGTACTTACTATTCAAGTAAAAGTAAATCTGAGCTTTTGCTCCCATATTAACAAAAATAAAACACATTTTGTCCTCTAACAAGGACTTGATTGCATTAATGAAAAAACTTGTCAAAACTAAACAAATGGGAAACAGAAGCCTTCTTAGAGAATTGTTTTATTTAAACATCAAACTCCTAAACCTGCCAGTATGTAAGTAAATAAATGAGCTGCTGAAACCCTCAGTGACCTCCATCCTCTCACCCACAGCCTTGGTTGGTCTTTACTACAGCTACAAAAAACCCCGTGGCCGTCTGGACATTGGCACGCCGTCTTCAGCGGAGACAGGAAAGGTGAAGGTTGGACACTGAATCTGGCAGATTCGGATCTACTGGGGGAAGCACAACACATGGCTGATTTGGCACAGATAAGTAATTTGGCAACTGATTTATTTCCTCCCTGTAGTTTTCCCCTCTGCCTTTTAACAAGGTTTATATGTTTAATGTTTGTTTTAATTTAGTTTAATAAGTCAAAGAGATTTAGGCTATTTTAGTGTCATGAAATAATCTTTTCTCACAACTGTGGAGCTTACGGTCCAGATAAAAAGAATAATGTGAAGAAATAAAAATAATAATGTCAGTGAATTTGAACCTACGTACAGTTAATGTTAGTCTAACTCACAAATTCAAGTCAAAGACAATTTAAAGAAATGGGGATTTTGCTTATTTTGATTTTTTCTACTTTTTTACTTTTATATTTAAAGATGATCACTGATATTTATCCTTATTTTCCCATTCTTGTTATTTTCCCATTTTATCACATCTGCTACCCTGATCTGTGTCTGTGAGTTCATCTTCATCAAAAAATAAATAAATAAAAATTTTTAAACACAAAGACCAGAACCAACTGAGCAAAGAAAACCAAGGCATAGGGAGTTAATCAGTAAATGAAGTCCAGGTGTGCTGATTAGTAACAACGACCAGGTGAGACAAAGGGAGGTGATGCCATGAAACTACAACAGAAAATAAATAGAAAACAGGAATTAAAAAGTCATATAAACCAAAGATAATGCTACACATAAACTTCACAAAAATCCAGGTGAACCCTTAACCCCCCCCCACAAAACTAACACAAAACCTTTAGATCAGGGATGGACAACTGGTGGCCCGAGGGCCATGACTTCTGTCTTTCTATAATTTATTTGGTTAGCTGTGCCCATCACTGAATAGCAGCATCCCCCCAGCCTTTTACTGAGCCCCTCTTGGTTCAGTGACTTGAACACATGGAAACTACAACTTTAAAAATTTCAAGTGGTTGTGTTTTTAAAGGTCACCTATTATGCAAAACTCACTTTTTTCATGTTTTTAAACTTTTCTTTGGGTCTCTACTGCTTAGAAAAGCAGTCCAAACACCAAAAAAATGCACTCAGCAGTTTTTTAGCTGTAATTACATGTACTTTTAGGTATCTGGAAACATGTT
>JAUBOC010000103.1:12421685-12432488 GCA_032275365.1 Anablepsoides cearensis | reverse complement strand
GGAACTGCTTCACTCCACAGCTGCTCGTTAACATGAACAGGTGTCTCTCATTGCTGTCAGCATGGTGGCAGATGTGAGGTACTTCTGGTGTTCTGTTTCAAATAAAATTTGCTGTTAACTATTTTTTTAATTAGACATCCCAAATTCTAAAGATAAGACACATTATAAAAAGCAAAACTATTTAGTTTGGTGTGTGAATTGAAAGTAAGATTAAAAAATTGCACAAGGGGCGCCACCTGAAATCTTGCCCAAGGCTTCAAATTAAATAGGGCTGGCCCTGGATTTATGTATATAAACATTCAGTTTCCTCATGGGAAGGGTGAAAAAATGACTTTTGGTATTGACATCTTTAAAAATTAAATATTAAGCTTTTAAAGCATTTTTCCTCCTCATTGAAATATCTTTAAATGACATTTTACAGCTTCTTGAACTTTAGCTACTTCAGCATGAATCCACCAAGAAAGGCTGTTCAAACAAGACAAAATATGAGACATTCAGCTACAGAACAATCAGTGATTGAAAACATTCCAGCTTCTTCAGCAGCTTTCAGCTAATTCTTTTTCAGCGATATGAATTCACACTGCATTTTCCAGTCTCTGATTCAGTTCATTGTATTGTGTTATATTTTAACACATAAACAAAAATATCTTCCAAAACTTAACATCAGTCTCTCCGTGTTGCCAACATTGGAGAAATGTTAGAGAGGTACACCTAGCACAGATTTACCTCAGGAACACAGTTACCACGGTTACCTGCTGTCATGAGAGCAGGCTGGCGTCCCCTGCTCTGGTAATGGGACTTCCTGCCACAGGACTGAGGTCTGAGCAGAGATTTGAGTTCAGAAATAGAACAACTGTGTGGAGAAAGCTGACAGGCCGGTGTCTGAAACCTGCTCATTACTGTCCCTTTCAGCTAAAAGTGTTCACATTGCATTTGCTGCTTTTCCTGAGAGGATGAAAAGCTGGTTTGTTATATCTCACTTGTGAATTCAGTAAATATGTGTTTATTTGACACGTCTGGTGATCATATGTGAACATGAAAGTATTTTTTTTTATCTCTGCTTGTTTCCTGTGGTGTTAAAGTCACACAATGTTTCTCAGTGCTCCAAAATAATGTTTTTTGTTGTTGTTGTGTGAGAACATTCTTTTAAAGAACTTCTGTCAGTTTCTTTCACAGCTTGTAAGTTTTGTTCTTTATGTATATATTTTTTCTATTTTTTTCTTTCTTTTTTTGTTTAGGATTTGTTTTTCTCTTGTTTTATGTTGTCGTTTCTCCAGCCGTACTTCCTGTTTTATTTTGAAAGGGCTATTATGTGTTTTTATTTACTCTATACCTTCTGTTGGTTCTCATGTTATAATCTCTTTGCTTTAATCAATACTGGAAAATAAAAGTTTGATGTTTTCATCACCTCTTTGTCTTGCATTTAGACTCTTCAACATTTTTCAACAATTCCTGTTCAGGCTCAAAACAAAAGTAAATAGCAGTGAAACTTTAATGAAATTTAAACTGAGAATGTAGCTATTCTGAAATTATTTATATCCTTGAAAATGTAAGTATTTAAAACTAGTGTTGTGAAAATAGCTTTTTGTTAGAATAATAAGGATTCATTTACTATTTTCAATTTTGAAATAAACTCAGTCTCCAAAATGACCAAAATTATGGTTTGTTCCTTACTTTTTATGAATTATGTTGCTAAAGTTGGTTAAAATCAGCTAAATGATGCAAAACAACACTGTGCTCTAATTAATATTATTATTAGAATAAGAATTGCCTTTATTGTCAGTGTACAGAGCGAAACAAAATCACAGTTTGGAACAACCCATCCAAGAGAGAGAAACAAACACAACAGACAGGACAACAGGTGCCCAGGTCCTGCAGCCATAAACAGGTGCTAACCTTAAAAAAGATAAAAGAAAAGCCAACATGAGGATAGGGGAGGATAAAAAAAACATCTGTCTCTAACAAGGAAACTGTGGGTTTTAATAAAATCTCTCTGCATACATAGAGCACATTTAAGCAAAGACGGTGATTTGAAGGGGTGTGTGTCTGAACCATGTGTTGTTTGTGTGTGTGTGTACATCTGTGAATACAGTCAAATTTACAAAGCTTCTCACATTTAACTATTTTTATTATTTTATTTTTTAGGGCTAAACGGTAATATTGATTTTCTTATGTTTGTTTTTAATATATAAGAGAAAAACACATTCAGAAAAGTTAGGGGCAATGCTTTATTTTGGCTAAATGTACAATAAATATTAAAAAGAAAGTCAAAGTTTTTCATTAGGATTTTTTCTTTGCTTTTTTCAGTATTTAAAATGATTTTAAAAACTTTATGAAAGTAAACTGGGGGAGGAAAACACAAGACCAAATATCTCATTGTTTCCATAAAATTACCTGAAACAAGTTTCATACTGCCAGGTATTTCACCAATAAAGCACTATTTTCATGTGGGACAGGTTTCACATTCAGTGGGATCAAAACATGTTGACATTCTTAAGAAATTAGGAATTTTTTTAAAACAGTGAATGAACAATATCTAAACATAATAAAACTGGTGGGAAAAAAAAATCCAGTAAAGTTCAGACTCAAAATCACAATTTGCATCATTGATCATTGGCTTTGGTGCTAAAATACTTTTTCACGTGTGTTAAACAAAGTTATCTTTGATATTTCTTTTAGAAATTCAAATAAAAAAACAAAACTACTATATTATTTACAAAAAAACTGCCCCAAAGTTCCAATTTGAAATGTGTTTTTGCATTTTCCACATGTTGATTCAGATTCCAACAATTAAAATCAAGTTGTCCAAATGAAACACTTTGTTGGGTCAATGCCTCATTTGAACAGATTTCAACATAATCCTGAAAAGTTTGGGTCAAACACAAACAGGCGGACAGACGACAAAGACCTATTGATGTTGGAAGATGAAGGGGCCGGAGGGTGGGGAGGGGACTGGACTATATTTAGCTTCATTGAGATGTTAATGGTTGGAACATGAGAGGATTTGTGTGTCTGTGCTGTGCATAAACCACCATTTTAATCTGCAGGAACAGGTTTTTGATCATAGAAGCAGGAATAATTACAGGAGGCTTGGTCAAATCAATAGTTATTGCTTCAAACCAGTCCAGCATGAAAACAGCATTTTTTTTTTTTTTGCGTTTTCATTTATTATCCCAGTCTGTGGTGATGCAACACGTTTACCCTGCAGCACAGTTCTCTTCACCTGTCTCACCCTCCGTCCCTCCTCGTCTGTCTCCCCAGCTGTCTCACCCTCGCTCTTCCCCCTCTGTACCCAACCCAGATTTCTGTCTTCAGCTGTTGTCTTTCCCTTACTTGTTTCCTAGCAACTGAACTGACATGCCCCCGTATTCTCAGCCCTGCAAATCTGTGCTCGAGATTTTATGGAACAACCTATATAAATCTTTTTTTTTTTCCCCTTGCACATGGGGGCTGAGTTATGGTCTTCTTCTCCCAGACAAACATCTCCTTCCACAGGCATCCTGTTAACCTGCTTTCTATCAATTTACAAGTTCAGGGCTTTCAAAGCAACAGCTGACCTATGATGTCATTTATCACGAGGAAACATTTGCACATCTGCAGTCTGCTGTGGTGTGTTTACTGACTTACATACTTCACCTGACCCAAAAATGTTTGAGCAATGTATTAAAACATGCTTCCTTTTTTCATTTCTTTCTTTTTTTTTTTTTTTTGTAAGCTGAACCTGGTTCAGATGAAAACACTGCAATGCTGTTTTTAGCACCCAAGCATTATTCACACCACTCAGTGTTTTATTTTGAAATTCAATGCTATTAAAGGCTTATAGCCACTTGGTCAAACCATGCAATTGATGTTATGCAATATTGTAAAATATAGTGATCAGAGAATGTGTTGAGGATCTGTCTAAGCTTCTACAACAACTAAAGTCAAGTCATCTGTAAAATTAACTGAGTTATAGCCATTTTGAAGGGGTTCATTAAAATCCATCAAGTGTTTCATCAGATATTTTGCTAACAGACAGACATGGTTCATTTAGCACTCAAATAATGTGTGACTTTTAACTATAACCACACTAAATGTTAGTTTTATATGTAAAACTGTTTGAGTTAAAGCCTCTTTTTTAATTCTAAAGGTTGAGTTGTAGACGTAAACCCTGTGATTGTAATAATTTTGCCAGTGTCTGTATGTGTTTGAAAGATATATGAAACTTTTAGAGAGCTTCTATAATAAATAATAATAATGATGATGTGAACAATGTTTTACTTTCATTGAACTGTTTAGAAACATCAGAAATGAAAAGTTTGTATTTATGAGCTATAATATAGTTGCTGTTGGCATAATCAGTATTTTATGTGAAAACTCTAAGACAGAAATTTAAACAACAAAACACAGAAGCATATGTATTTTAAAAAACAACCATTATTTGTTCAGTGAGTAGTTAAATATATGTAAAACAAAAAAAAACAGCAATTTATTTATTTATTTATTTATTTATTTATTTATTTATTTATTTATTTATTTATTTATTTATTTATTTTCGTCAAAATTAATCTGGGTGACCTCATATTGCATAATGGTAAATAGAAAAAAAATTGTTTGATATAGAAATAATTTCTAACTTAAATATATCAAACAAATTATGTTTTAACTTTACAAAGAAGCTCAAAGTTTTAAAAATACTTTTCATATTTCCAAACCTTTTGTTTCTCGTCTTAGAAAATGTAAAATTATTGAGCAGCAGCTGCCATCTTGTGGCTCACAGCAGTATTACACCCATTTTATTATTACAGGGACAGAATATGGACACAGCAGAAACAAAGAATAGATGCTGCTGTTTTAGAGTAGCTTCTCCTATATTTAAAAGAATAACATTTCATCAACTTTTTAGGACATTTAATTGTTTCCTACATTCAGTTCATTATAACTGTGGGTCTTTATTCAGTTTTGTGTATTGATTTTCTTATAATTCAGGGTTGTAACGATAAAGACTAGACCTTCCCCAGTAATGCAGAGTCTGGTTAATCATCTTCTTGGTGGCCAAAAAAAAAGTCCTTTCTCAGCTACAAAAACAGTAGAAACAGCCTTTTCTCTCTAATCAAAATGGTTTGAATTCATATAAAAACCTTGGGAGGAATGGGGGAGGAAATGCTGTGTGCTGACAGAATAAAAGCATGTAATGTGCTTGAGTGTAGTTTGAGGAATGTTTCTATTACACAGCTTTGGTGGCCACAGGGTTGGAAGGTATTCAGTAATCGACACATGGTGCAGAGCCACCAGAAAGAAAAAATAAAAATAAAACTAAGACATGGCATTCACTGAAAAACTGAACATTTATTTATAAATTAAAAAGATCTATTTGTCCAGACATATGAAGCTGCATCCCTTCATCGCTGCTGCACCTCTGAGGATTATCAAAGCCCAGTTTTGTTTGTGAATTAGGGGCGGAGCCAGATTTGTGGCTGGGGTGGCACCCCTGGCATTTGGTTGGCCACCACAAATGGGTGGGGATCTTAGATTTTTATGTTTTTTATTTAGATTTTGTTAAAAGATTATCTGTTGATGCTATAGTACTACTGTATTTATTCATGTATAATATGATCTCATTTTTTGAGCTTAAAAAGCATTAAAAATCTAATTTTCAATAACCCATGTCTAATACTACACCCCCCCCCCCCCCCCCACACACACACACACACACACACACTTTATGATTTTTTAGGGTTAAATTTCTAGTATTATACATGAATAAATACAGTATATACATTTCCAGCTGTGAATGTTCAAAAATTTTAGCTCGCTGCAAAGCTATCATTAGCCTTAGCTTGGCAATTAGCATTCTCAGCTACTCCACAACTAATTTAGTCTCAATAAGTCCTAAAGTGGCTGAATTATAATCATTTAAAGTTAGCTGAGGTAATTATTTTAATTTTTGATAGTAGAATTTGTCAAAGATTGTTTTCAGCTAATTCTGCACTAATCTTCATCTTTTGTGGGTCTACAAATGGCTGAATCATAACTCGTGACTGGCATTCAGCATGCTTTTTTTAAAATGTGTTTTAGCTATGATCACACAATTTTTCAGCTCAATATTTTTTAAAACAGCCGAATTGAAGCCACTTGGAATTAGCTACAGCAGCCATTTTGAATTTTCAAATCCAGAGCGTTTTTCTGTATTTGTATGAGCCACCCATTGCAAAAAATGTATATCTATTCTCCACCCCTGATGTGAAAGTGATAAAAGGAGGTGAGATAAATAGTGAAAATGTCATTAGATTTTTTTGCACACCACATGACATTACATCTTCACATCATTACCTAATTGCTTTATAAGTGGCAGCTGCTCGGAGCTGGAAAACACACACACTGCACAAACTCTCGTGACGGAGACCTCCTGATGGGCTGCACAACCTGGATTTAACTCATGCAGAATCAAGTCAAAGATTAATAGATTTCTCTGTGTTTTTCTGACATTTTTTTTTCTATGAACCCATTTGTTTGGATTTCCAGCTCTCTTTCAACATATTTACCCATTCAGAACAAATGTTTGCCCACACAGGTGAAAGAAAGGCCCCATCCATCTGTCTCATGAATGCATGCATGAGCCCGTCTGCACAGAGGGCACTTTTCAGCAACTCCACTAGAGTCCGCAGTCGTGACGCCTAAGCCACGGTCTGCTGCTCCACTGGATATTGATGGCGCTACAGTTTGCTTAGCCAGCATCATTCCCTCCATTTGTCAGAGCCTGCTCCCTTCAGGCGCAACATAAGTCACTCGGCTGCAAAACCTGGGCTCCTTCTTGGTTTCAGAGGCAGACCGGGTGTGATGAACACACACTTCAGGTGTGTTATTTTTTCCCCCCTGCACATTTGTTCCTAATGTGTGGCTCTCAATATTGGCCACATGCACGACCAAACCCAGCTATAATCTCAAAACAAGGAGCCAAAAAGGCAATTTAGAAATAGCCGAAGCTGCCTTGCTAAACCCAATTTGGCTTGAAAGCATCAGTGGCTGAAAGGAATCCTGTTGCACAACAAAGATACTGTTTGCTCCAGTAAGCTAACAGCATTGAACTCTCAGCGCGCAGCGCAGTCATCTTTGATATTTAAATGGGAAGCTTTGAATGAGCGAGTAGGGAGTAAATTCAAGGTCTGTGACGGGGAGCACATTCATCCCCCCCCCCTCCTCCCTTGGTGTGTCCAGACTTTAATGTCCAGACAGAGGAGCCAGTAACAGCACGTGTGCAAACATCACAGCCACAAAGAAATGCACATCAAGTAAATCTGAAAGGAATATTATTTCTCAGAGATAACTTCTTATTTAGGAATAACATCCTTTGGTCTTTTGCGATGTCTGTTAGCAAATTATCTCATGAACCACAGAATGGATTTTGATAAAACCTTCAGGAAATGATCATTGGATATAAGACACTCTACCTTTTAATCAATTTTTTATTCAAGATGCCCCCTGCAGTCAACGGAACTTTACAAACACAAACATTATACTTCAGTTTAAGAGATTTTCTGCTAAAATCTGTAGTGGTTGTCGCTGACAGTCATTCACAACACATACTCCAAGTGCAATTCACTATGCAAATTATTTACTTAAAAATCTTAGTCCTTAACTGTGGGAGTCAAATCTGTTTGTCTGTTAGCAAAATATCTCATGATCCACTTGATGAATTGTTATCAAACTTTCAGGAAATAATCCCTGAATATACATCTTCAATTGACTAACTTTTGAAGCTAACCCAATTCAAGATGGCCACTGCAGCCAACTAAACTTAGAAAACACAAAAATGGGTATAATCCAGTCAGTTTAACAGGTAGTGTGTTGAAATCTGTTGTGGTTGTAGCTGGTAGTTATTCATGGCACATTATCAAAGTGAAATTCATTATAAAAATATTCATCTAAAGTTTTAGCTATTAACTGTTAGAGTCAAATCTATTTCACTGTTAGCAAAATATCTTGTGAATCACTACATAGATTTTATGTAACTTTCCTAAAGCAACCAAGGATTTAAATTTGTGACTTTTGTTCTCAATCAAGTTCAAGATGGTTGTCACAGTTAATAGACATTAGCTAACATCAAAAACGCCATAAATCAGTTAGTTTGACAGATTATGAGCTAAAATTTGATGTTAGTCATAGCTGAGAGTCCTTAACGCATACTCTGAGTGTGATGTCTCATGATCTGGCATGAGGTTTTGTGACTTCATTTAATTTTTATATTTAATTTTTTTTACTCTGTTCCCTGCTGTTGCTGTGAGGTCTGTGGTTTTAGTTTTCAACAATCTGTCACATCACAACTCTGAATAACATTTGGCATTTCTACTGCCTCAGGATGATCTGTTTTTCAGAAGGTGGTCTCTGCGGTCACTAAGTGGGAGTTTCTTGGTGTGTGTGGGAGGAGTTTGGTATTAACTCTTTTGGATAGAATCAAGTTTTTGCCTTCATTTGTATGAACAGCAAGAAGTGACAAAAAAAAAGAAGACACACCAAGGAGGAGAATGCAATAAAAGAGCTAAGCTAATTATCACAGTTTTAGTGACATTCTTCGTCTTCAAATGTAAAGAAAAATACAGCTCATGAAAAAAGTCAACAAAAATCTTACTTCTATAACTTCATATCTTATTTTTGTTAAATCCTTAAATATTTTCTTATCATTGCACTGGCTGTTATTGGAGAGAAGAGGGGGCACCATCATCATCATCATCATCATCTCCTGACAGATCCCACATCTTTGGAAGTCATGATCTCGCTCCGTCTCTGTGATGCTGATCGGTGGCGGCAGCTTTCACTAATTTGACGTCCAAACGCACAAAGACGGACAGCAAAGAGAAGAGGGAGCTACGCAGGGACAAGAAGTCACAGAGTAAAGGCTTCCTTTTCATATCTTAAATACGGCACACACAAAAAAGGCTTTGCCATAAAACAAACTAAATTAAATGTCTGAGTGAGCAAACACTCGCAAACAACTTTGCTTATTCTGCCTCAACACCACCACCCTCTCCATTCTGTGTTTGGTTTGACAGACACATGGTTTTGTGGAGAGGAAAAGGGCTTTTCAGCGTGTCATCATTAATAATTCAATTGTGACAAACTGCTCTGACATTTACTCTGCGCTGGGGTGTCTGTCTGACACTGACAGGGAGACAATAATGAAGGAGAAGAAGACGGAAACAAGGAGTCTCTCTCTCTCTCTCTCTCTCTCTCTCTCTCTCTCTCTCTCTCTCTCTCTCTCTCTCTCTCTCTCTGAAAGGGTTAGACCTTAAAAGTGTTGAATCTTTGCTTCTAAAACACTGACGCAGAAGGCCCGAGATGAACTTTACATCATCCACTGCCCTCCAACCGACAGTTAATCTACTCGTAAGTGCTCCGAAAAACAAGAGCGGGTTCAGGTCCTTTCAGCTGAAGTGAAACTGGGTTGAATGAGCAAACAGGTAACCATGACATTTAGATTTTATTCCATCCAGCATGGTTCCTCTCACATCCTCGTCTTTCAGGGGACAAATGGGAATCTGCAGGCAGACTTTATTTTGAAATGCTCGTGTGTCCCAACGTGAGTGTTTGTTGAACTGCGTTTAAAAGTAAACTGATGAGTCTCCGAGGGCAGAAAAACACTTAAATGTACTTTGGGGACAGATGAAGAAAAAGAGATGCCAACAAACTGAGGTTTGATTGTGCGTGTTTTGTTTTTTCCGTTTTCAAAATGAGAGAAAACAAATAATTGGGTGGTTTAATGATAATGTGATACACCACTGAAAAAATATCTGAGCAAAAAAAAAAATCAAATCTAAAACCTGCAGTGTCAACATATTATTTCCCCACTTCCACATTGTTCTGTACGACAGAATATTAGGGCCACACGACGAGATTTTTTAATTATTATTACGAGATTAACGTCATAATTTTACGAGAAAAAAAGTCATAATCATGACGTGTATTTCCCGTTCCTCAATTCCTCCTTATTTTGCCCACACCTGCTGTGTACAGCCATGTGTCTGTGTTTATAAAGTAGTCTGTGATGAACGGGGTCACTGTTAGATTAATATGCTTTCATCCAAATTAGCTACATGACTAAATCTGTCAATGCAACCATTAATTACAATACAGCTTCCATTTATAGTCGTTTGCACAATTTCCAAGTGCTGTTTCTGATAATTTGATGCTAATGAGCTAAAAGATTAACTATTTAAATAGTAATACTAATGCAATGATAACTGCATGCTTTATTGTGTAAAGGCTCGAATATTAGGTCTTTATTTTTATACGACTTTAACGTCACAATATTATGACTTTATTCTCGTAATTTAAAAAAAATCTTGTTGTGTGGCTCTAATACTCCGTTGTAGTAGTTCTGCATTTTATTTCTAATTAAAAAAAATATATAAATTCCCCACTTCCAGATACATGTCACGCCCCCCTCAAGCCATTGGTGCCCCCTAGGGGAGGCACGGCCCACAGTTTGAATACCTCTGCCTTAGACCTATTACATTAACAGCATTCTTAAGTCCAGGGTACTGAAAAGATGATATCTCTATAACATATATTTTTTTTAACAATTATCTTATTTCCATTCTTTTCTAAACAAAAAAGAAAATTAAACAAAGTTATATGACAGTTTATTTACTGCAACTCAGTTTTTTTGTTTTCATTTGTCTGTCTGCATTAGAACAAGAACATTGGGCCTCATGCAAGAACCGTTCGTACGAACAGATTTGTTCTTAATTTGTGCGTACGAGTGATTTAGGAGAATTTGTGGCATTCACCAATGTTTTCGTATTCTAAGATTTTTTTCAGATACGA
>JAUBOC010000103.1:12405124-12415713 GCA_032275365.1 Anablepsoides cearensis | reverse complement strand
ACACACACACACACACACACACACACACACACACACACACACACACACACACACACACACACACACACACGCACCTGGTTTTTATAACCCCATGGGGACCATGAATTGACTTCCATTCATTTTTTGGGAAATTTTATAGCCTAACCCTGACCATTTACCCTAAAATCAACCTCACAAGTACCTACATGACCCTAAAACTAACTTTAACTCAATTCACACCTTAGTCCTAAACCCAACCCCCCACTCATAATTTGCACTCGTACCCGTGGGGACTGGGCCACAGTGCACATTTGATCCCCATGAGGCAGCTTTTTCGGAAAAATGGAAAAACGTGTCCACATTGGTGTGTATAATAGGATATTACAGCTAAAAGGCTGTTAGCTTAGCATAAACACATGATCCTGTATAAATGCTGAACAGGTGAAGCTGTCATATGGGCGAGTCTAACAGCTATTAATTTATGAGTTAATTGCCTTCATCTAATACATTTTCAATCTATGAAAAAAAGTTTCAAAAGTAATTTAAAGTAAGTTTTTAAAGCAATGTTAAGTATTGGACAGTAATTTACTGAGAAGACTGTCCAAACTAGAATCATTATGACAGAAACACAAAATGGATTCATTTGGAAAATACTTTTTTTATAACCATTGTTGGAGCCCAAATGCAGTTTATATTAGTTTAAAATGTGACTGTAAAGTTTTGAGTTCTTAAGTGATACAATGAAATATGTGTGATATTTAGATCATTTGTAACAATAGAGTGATTGAAATGTAGGATTTATTATAGATTTTGAGTTACTTAATGTTTCAGAAGTAGTGTAAAATTAAGTGTTTTGATGATTATAGTGGTGGATGTGGTTAATAGATGGTCAGTACAGGAGAGTGAAGCCACACTGTTTTTTTCCTTTCCCTTTATGTCTCTCTATCTTTCCTTTTCTCTATTTTTGTCTTTGTAATTTTGAGATGTTTGGATTATTTCAATGGGAGTGAAGTATTAAACTTCACTTAGGAATCCATTGATTATTTTTACATAGGGATAAAGATGAGGAGACTCCTCAGAGCATCAATCTATGGAAAAACCTACAAACATATTGTTGCAAAAACTGTCAGGTGTACCTGATCAGAGTATCTGATGCACAGGTCCAAAATCCATAACAGAGCATCCACTATGAAATGTTTGAACCTTGAACTGATTTACTATAATTTTCCAAGCTGAGACCACATTACCTGAGAACACAAAGTTGTCAAAAGAACTCCACATAACACATTTTTAAAATAGTTAAGGGCTGAGATTTTACATGTAAACAAGAAGCTGTCATATTCAAATCAATGCCAAATAAGGTCATATTCACTAATTAATACTGTCACCAGCAGGTAAATACAATACAATACAACTTTATTTGTAAAGCGCTTTAAAACAACACTGTTGGCCAAAGGGCTGTACATGATTAAAACACATAAAACATACACAAAACAATAACTAAGTAAAATGAGCCAATATCTAATACCATAAAACAAAAACATCAAAACCAACATCTCAAACTGATTTAAAAGCCAAGGAGAAAAAAAAAGTGTTTTAAGCTGATTTAACAACAGGAAGTGAGTCAGCATGTCTAATGTGCAAAGGCAGCTCATTCCACAGTTTAAGGGCAGTGACTGAAAATGCTCGATCACCTCTCAGCCTCCTCTTAGACTTTGGAACGACCAACAGAAAATGATCTGCTGACCTGAGGGCACGTGAGGGAGTGTAAGGTTGGAGCAGGTCAGATAGATACATTGGGGCAAGACCATGAAGGCATTTAAAAACAAACAATAAAACTTTAAAAGTAATTTGGAAACAAACAGGGAGCCAATGCAATGATTCTAAAACAGGAGTGATGGGATCTCGTTTCCTGGTACCAGTTAAAATGCAAGCGGCAGTGTTCTGAACTAGCTGAAGTCGAGTCAGTAACGACTGGCCCAGCCCGACATAAAGTGCGTTGCAGTACTCTAAACGAGTTGTAATTAAAGCATGAATTAAGATCTCAAAATGATGATGTGAGAGAAATGACTTGACCTTAGCCAGTTGTCTCAAGTGATAAAAGCTGGACTTGATCACAGATTTAATCTGAGCATCTAATTTAAAATCATCTTCCAGTTTAACACCCAGGTTAGTTGCTGTCTTGGTTAGATGTTGTGCTAAAGGACCAAGATCAACTTGGACTTTAGAGCTGTCACTGGGCTTAAACAACACAACCTCTGTATTTCGTTCATTAAAGTGTAAAAAATTCAGTGACATCCATGCTCTGACTTCCACCAGACATTCCAGGAGTTGGTTTGCAGAATATTGCTTTTCCTGTTTCAGTGGAAAATAAATTTGGGTGTCATCGGCATAAAAATGGAATGAGACACCATGTTTCCGAAGAATAGATCCTAGTGGGAGTAAATAAATGGAAAAGAGAAGAGGGCCAAGTATAGAGCCCTGAGGTACTCCACATGTGAGTGGTGCTACAGAGGACTAAACTGCTCCGACACGCACACAGAAGCTCCTCTCTGATAGAGCAGAACCCTTAATGCCCAGTTCTCTAGGTGAGACAGGAGGATCTGATGGTCCACTATGTCGAAGGCAGCTGTCAGATCCAGCAGCATTAAAATAACACAGTGACCAGAGTCTGTGGCTAAAAAATGTCATTAAAAACTTTTAACAGTGCAGACTCAGTACTGTGGCATGTTTTAAAACCAGACTGAAAGGGCTCAAGAAGTTTATGCTCATTTAGATATAAAATCAGTTGGTTATGAACAACTTTCTCCAGGATCTTAGACAAGAACGGGAGCTTTGAGATCGGCCTAAAATTTGACATTATGGTTGAGTCCAGGCCAGGCTTTTTAATCAGTGGTGTCACAACAGTATGTTTAAAACTCACTGGTATTGAAATTCATAATATTGCACACATCAGGTGCCACAGTGGAAAAAACTTCTTTTAAAAGACGAGGTCGAATTGGATCTTTTGGCGACCCAGCAGGCTTCATACATCTAATAATCTCTTTTAAAGACAACATAAATAACAGTATAAATTGCAAAATATTATGTTTAAATCTGGTGTTTCTGTTTTCTGATGTTTATACTACAGTGGTTTCCTATTCATAAAGTAAAACATGCAAGCCTTGGTAGCATAAAACATACCAACAACCTGAGTATTTAAACCAACCCTCTGAGTTTATGCCATTATCTTACCAACATCTTTAGTCAAACAAACGCATACAGTAAACAGTGTTAAAACTAATACTGACAAAATTACATATTTTTTTATAGCAAAACTTCACATTATCCCCCTGCTGCCCAAATAAAAATTTAGTTTCATGTCAGGTTTCTGCTTACAGAATGAGCACCAGACACTTGGTAGCTCCGAGGCAAATTTTACAAAACAAATCTCAACCTGTTTTAAATTCAAGCTGCCAACTGGCTGAATATTGGATTTAGTCTCAGTGAAGTAAAAATGAAACAAGACAACACAAAATTTTGTGGCTTGACCATCCCAGAATATGTTTTAAATACAGAAATATATGGTGCTTAGCTGGTTTTTCTTTTGATTTAAAATGTTAAAGATTTATTATAATTGTATAAGAGTTGTAAAAAGATCTGAGTTCTACATATTAGTTGATTTCTCAGAGAAAACTTGTCAGGTATAAATAGATTAAGATTATAATTCTCATACTTACTCCCACTCTTTGCGTCTCGCCTGAGGTGTGCTGTGTATCTTATGGGCCTGGTGTGCTTTGATAATGTCTCTTTGCTCAATCAGGCCGCCACGTCTTCTCTTGATCACGTTAGGGCTGACCGCCAAATCTCCATCCACCCCCAGCATCCCAGCTCCGGCGTCAAAGCTTGGGGCCACATCCAGGGAGAGGCAGAGTCGGTTTGGGTTGAGCAGAGGAACCTGGCCAGGTGTCACGTGAGGGAGGTAGAGGGTGTCGTAGCTGGTGGACAAACTCTGGGGCTCCAGGAGAGAGTGGGCCTCAGAGTACAGGCCGGAACCTCCGGCGAGGCCTGCGCGATGCTTCTGCCAGCCCTCACAGTCAGTCGGTGATAAGCGCAGGATGTGGCGCCTGGGGGTGCTGCCGCTGCACATTGCCGCCGTGCCCAAGCCTGTGGCCAGACACTCGGGCCCTCCCGGGGTTGTAGGTGGCCCCAGAGCATTGTGGTCATCTGTCAGAGACTGAGAGCTGACCGAATAGGAGCCCAGTTCCAGCATGATGGTGAGGCTGCCCACAATCTCAGCATAGTGCTGCAGGAAAAACACGAGAGCAGAGATGAGATCGTCTGACAAACTGAGAGATGTTTCTCCTGTTTGACAAAAGAATTCACACAAAACTCTGAAATCATGCATAATTTAAAATGAGAGCAGTTCAGTAGCTACAAGCAAATAATGCAATTTGAGTATTTCTCAAGGTGTTAGCAATAGAGACACATTTAAAAGGGGGGTATTATGTATTTTCCAGGCATATAGTTCGATTCTACAACACTTTCAAGTACCTATGTCACCTTTCTGTCTTGAGTTATGACTAATTGATTTAAAAAAAATCTTTTTATAGGTGCTGAGCTGAATTGTTACACGTCCCCACAGCTGCCCGGCGTTCATCCAATCGTATCGCTATGGCTTCTTCAAACCAAACACAAAATAATTAATCTGACCAATCATATATTTAACAAAATCCTCCCACAAAAGTCAAAGAGATCAATCATGTCTTTCTCAAACTCCCCACCCCAAGAACCTCCCACTTAGTGACTGCAGAGACCCCGTTCTCAGAGGGGTGGAGTGCAGCAGCTCAGGGGGAAAGGGGGACGGGGATTCTGCCAAACAATACACATGGTACCACCCATGAGATGGACGGAGACTTGGTATCGTCTAATTCTTATTTTTGGTAAAACGGTATTAGGGACATAATAACTTTTTCAATAGATAAACCTTTTTAGAAGTCTAAGACTGGTGTTGTACCTGCCTAAATGCTCAACTGCATGGTTTAGGTGACCTAAATTTCATCATCTGTACATGTCTGCAATGATCTTCTAAGTCCTACTGTAGACAGTTCAGTCCAAACTTTTGTGACTGTACGGAACAACAAACTTCTCTCCAAAAAAATGACACAAAACACACAACAAATAGAGAAGACTGTAACAAGAGAAGAAAGTAAGACAACAATGAGGAAATACTGAGTAAGCGATTCCCTATTATTCCACTTTGGATAATTCATTTTCGTCTTTTTCTTATAAACAGACAGTTGACAAACCAACACAATGATCACAACCTATTATGACGTGTAAAACTGTAGACTCATGAGTTAAATACCGTGGAGCAGCTGGCCCAAAAAATAGCATGAACACAAAAGCATGTGTGCCCACAAGGTCCCAATGGCTAAACCCAAAGAACCATGTTGAAGGTATTTAAATGATGACCCTGGGTTGACGCTGATGTTTTATCAGTGGGCAATTGGCTCTTCTATATATTAGGATCGCAACAAATTTTTCTCATCTAAAAGCCTTTCATTTCTTCTCATCAACTGATTTCACTTCTGAATGGGCAAAAACAGAGGTTGCAAGATTGCCTTTTGAAAATTCAGTCCAAAAATGGAGTTCTTTTCTGTATGGTCTTTCTGCACAAGTTAATGTTGCAAATCATATTGCATGGTAGAGGTCTTCAACCCTGTTCCTCGTGACCCACTGTCCTGCAAGTTTCAATACTTCGAAACACCTGATTCTAATAATAAAGTACCTACTCAGAATGTCATGTTCAGCAGAAGCCTGTCAATCACTCATTGGTTTCAGTCAGGTATGTTGAAGCAGGTAAACGTCTAAAACATGCAGGACAGTGGGTCAGGAGGAACAGGGTTAAAGACCTCTGCTTTATGATGCACACTGGTCAGCCATAGCCTTATGACCACCATTACTCGGTTTTTTTCAACACACAATGATTTGAAGGTCACTTGCCTCCATGAAAAGCGGTTTGCCGACCAATCACGCAAAACCCAGCAACGCCTTTCCCACTGTGGTTCCCTTGGCAAGAAAGCAGCACCAAACACAACTACTCATTTGATCTGATAGCATCTGGAAGTAGGAAGCTCAATCCAAAGAAACCCTCCATCTCACTACCAACAGGGCCCTGAGGTTAACTGCTAACAGCCTCACAGGATGCACTCATATTTGTCTTTTCCTTGATTGATCAGAGCTGTTTTAGTGACAAAAGGAGGATCTAATAGTAAGTGAGCAGACACAATGTTTTGTTTAGTCTAAGGAAAACAAAGACCAATTGATTGGTTGGTTGATGTTTGACAAGAGCGTGTACTGACTTACATCTGGTACTGGAGATAATTTGCAAAGTTACAGTCGTTTATTTAATTTTATGTAGTTCAATATTATATTAATCAAACTATTATATTATTGAGCCTAATATTAATAATCTGCTTCATAAACTGGGCATTGGTTGCCCTGATTTCTGACATTTGGCATCAGCTACTTAACGATCCTGGTCAGTCAACCTTTAGTCTGAGCTGCTGTTTGAACAGCAATATTTAGCTGTAGGTGGTAAATAACACTGGTAAACATCTATATAACTGTATCAATATAGATCACTTTACGAAAATCTTTTATGGTTATTTACAGGTGGCAGATTTTTAAAGATGCTTAGAATAGATTCCATGTACCATTATTCCTGCAAAACATGAAGCTTTAAATAGCCTCTGCTTTGAGGACCATTCAAAAAGCTGAAGACATCCTCTGTGTGACTAGAAATTACATTAGCTAACCCCTGTGGTAATTTACCAGTAGTGTTAGCTCTCACTGTCCTCAGCCAGTTTAAAATATCACTAATCCTCTGAGCATCTAAACCAATTAGATGAGCGGTAACAGCCCATGAAAACAAAGTATCATTTATCACTGACTGACAGAGCTGTGCTTAATGGTGCAAAAGAAAAAAAAAGTCACAAAAAATGAGGGACAGCCACAAACCTAGCTTCTCCTTTGTGTGACAGGAACAATAAGAGCTTTGCTGGTTTCGGTCAAGTAAAAACATACACATCACAATATTTAATTTCCGAATGTGCTTACTACTGCTGCTCCAGCTGAAGCCCATTTTAGTTAGCTGAATGATGAGTTTCAACACTGTTTTATGGCCCCTTTGAGAGGAAAAGGCTTTAAATGACTGGCGAGGCAACAATATTGAGCTGCAAAAAAAATAAAAAATGAAGTAAAATAATGCGGAATGAGTGAAGGTTCAGCTGTTCTTGTTCATCAAACTGATTTTAGTTTATTTATTTATTTATTTATTTATTTGTTTATTTGTTTTGTTTGTTTGTTTATTTGTTAATTTATTTGGTTATTTATTTATTTGGTCCAAACAAAACTGATGACTGATTAACTTTCACTTTCAACAAACTTCAGAAAGTGAATAAATATGTTGCTTCATATCCCACAAATTTTATCAATAAGAAATTTAAATGTAAAATATGAGCTATTAGATCACTTTAATACAATCACTATTCTTTTCAACAAACAGATCTGTTTGAGAAAACAGAATAAAAGTTGAATGTTGCACTTCTTTTTGTCAAGTTGAAGGAAATTCTGTAACTGATTAATTGAATGCTAGATGCAGTTTTGTATTTTATACTTTTTGATCTTTTCAGCCTTTGTGGTTAAACCAGACAAAGAGTTGTTGTGTGTCTTATCATGTGTTCTTTCTTTAGTCTAAACAAAAGTTACGTTCTGACGTCTGACGTAAAAGGTAACACCTTCATTGGTGTAATCAGGAAGAGATGAACATTATAAGGTTAATTCATTATTATAGTAGGAAGAAGTTGTCAGTGTGCTGCAGAGTCTCTGCTTTAGAGCAGGGCTCCAGTGTTTTGTTTTGGTTCAGCCCAAGGTTTTACACCGAGGCCTGCTGTGTGCTGTACATACCATTTTGAACAACGCAGATTTTTCCTACAAAGTGACAAAACAAATTGAAATAATGGTGTTTGTTCTGATTACTGTTTTGTAATGTACATGGGTCAGATAGAGCACATTTCTGACTTCATAGGCTAAATTAATCTCAGTATTGTGCTTACAGTACCTCTTTTTGTGTTTTCATTAAGTGGGTGAAAATAAATCGATGTGAGTTTAAAAAAACAGAGAAATAAATAGCTCAGTCGGTTTTTAGCTTTAAACACATGCAGGCAAATGTCCCAAATATTGGGAAATGTAACTTAAAAGATGAGAAATTAAACAAAATTTGAATTTTTGCCCTAATTAAAATAATAATAAAAAAAAGAAATGTTGTAAGAAAAATCATAATAATAGTTCTGACCTAAAAAGCTTAAGAGATTTTATTTTATTGTGTGAGTTTTTGCTTAATATGCTTTTGATCGATTGTCCTGTTGAGCTCTTTGGTTCCATAATGCTTAATACAATCTAAATGCTCATATTTGGTATAAATAAAAATTGTTTAATTAAAAAATAACATGTTTTAAGTTACCATTAATTAGAAGAAAACGTGAGTCACCTTCAGCGTAAACACTGTTTTTGTTTTTCTTATATTGCTTTAAAATATTAAAAAAGTCATTTTTGCTAGAACATCCTGAGGCAGTTAGAATACTGACTGATGACTGAAGCAATTTCATGAGAATTAATAGAACAGGAGGAACCGCTGATAGAAATTAATTGTGCAAAGCTGCAGCTGGACAGTTTGCATTCTCAGCATTATAATAATGAAAATGACCAAACTTAAAGCTCTTTAGCTGTTCAGAGATAACATGCCTGTCAATCTATTCTTACGGCCACTTTTTACTGCTTTTCTTTAAGAGACAAACAAGCAATCAACAGTCTTTTTGTTTTTTCCAAGTGACTGAGCAGCAAGCATTTGACATCTTAAATTACCTTTTCTCTCAGGAGCTGGATGCCGTAACGACAAAGCTGTTGCTCTAAAATCCATAGTAATGGGGCAAAAGGCAGTGTGCCTTTTTATGTGAATAAGCATGATGAAAATGTGTTTAGTTTCCAAGAATAACACCACTGTCTTTTTTCTTTTTCAGCTTTAGAGAACAGGAATAATTTCCAGAGTGAGATATTACCAGCATGAGGTCAAATTTACAGCGTTTATCCAGAAAACGGTCCGTTGGGGAGGCTCCTGACAGGAGGGGATCTGTCTGGGAGAAAAAATGCTAAGAGAACTCTCATTGATCTGGCGCTTCTCAAATCCATTTGCAAATTATATTTTCAAAACTGACTGAATGGAAACACCAGCACCATTAGATGATTTATGATGTCTGAATTCAGACAAATGGATTTGAGCGTCTTAGAAAAGAACCTGTTACATTACCCAAAAAACAAAACAATTCATAATTCAATTCTACAAAAATAAGCTTTTCAGTAAGTTTGGAAAAACTCATGAAAAATTAAAGCCCGCCAACATTTATGTCAGTGTGTTAAAAGTAATCTTATTTTGAAAAATGACAACCTTTTTGCCCATGGTCAAATCTTGAAAATGTGAAAATAGCCTTGTTTTTCTTTTCAAGTTCAGTTAGCTGTATTGTCTTGAACTGGATTGACTCCAAGATTTACTCAGTTCTAAATGTAAAGCCAATGATTACTTTCTGAAAGTGTCTTTAAAATTTAGCAGATCATAAGATATTTTGCTAACAGACAGCCTGGATTGACCCTAACAGTTAATGCTAAAGTTTGAAACAAAGATCTTGCACAATTTGTAGCACTTAGAAAATGGGTTTGGGATGACACTCAGCTACTAAAGCCCCAATGTTTGGCTTAATATCTGTAAAATTGACTGTGTTGTAAAGTTTTTGTGTTTTTGCTGATTGTAATACATCAGTTGAATATAATGATAAAAAAGACTGACTGTAAATTGCCAGAACTTTGCATTAAATCACAAAGGGAACTTGTCTACATCTTATCAGTTAATATGAAGGTGCACAGCTTAGAGTTCTCTTTCAACATTCATTTCGGTATCACACTATGGGACACGCCCCCAGCCTGTCTCATAGTGAGATAACTAACTCATGTTTCAGAGAACCGGGGTTAATTCCTTAACCTGAAGTTCCTAATATGCCATGCTTTTTTATATAAATTATTTAAATATACTCAGAAGGCTTTGTGATTGTGATGATAAGCAAGACACATCATGTAAACAAACCCATTTTCTTAAACTTCTAATGTATTTTTCGGTGTCTGAACTCCAGTTAGAGTGGTACAATATTATGAACCGATTCATTTTCAATACAAGTGTTTAGTGTTTTATGAGCTATATCAACTGTGAATATATTTTAAAAAACATGTTTTCCTCACTTCTCTTAATCTTCTCTCTCATTATGAGTCTCAAAATAATTCAACTTGTGCTCTACCATCCTGGCCTCTATCACATAAACAAGATCTACGCATGTCCCACGTCACTGAGGGAATTGAAGCGTGGATGTTTGTAGTTTTCAAGGTGAGTGTTTTTCTAGACTGGAAACGAGCAGGGAACATTTGTTGTGCAAGTTAGTAGTGGGTAAGTAAGTAAGTAAGTAAAGTTTATTTATATAGCACCTTTCATAGATAAAAATCACAAAGCGCTTCACATAAAAACA
>JAUBOC010000103.1:12350456-12373660 GCA_032275365.1 Anablepsoides cearensis | reverse complement strand
AAAAAATATCGAACCGTGAGACTAAAGTATCGAACCGAACCGAACCGTGAATTTTCTGTATCGTTGCACCCCTAGTATGTATGTATATGTATATATATGTATATATATGTATATATATGTATATATATGTATATATGTATGTATATATATGTATATATATATATATATATATATATATATATATATATAGTTGTATGCAGAGTCATTACAAATACTCATATGATTTGTTCTTTCAGGCTAAGCAGCAGCACCATGAGCGTGAGCTTTATGAGTTGAAGATCAAGGCTGAAAGAGAAGCTTTTGAAACAAAGCTGCAGCTGGAAGAAAATAGACAGAGAGTTGCCAGGGTACATACTCATTAGTTTTTTTTATTCAATTCTGTTCTTCACTTTATTAATTTCCATGTATGCATGTTTATATTATTGTTTGTGTAACGTTTTTGTACGATTTTGCTCCAGGCTCATTTGGAACTGCAGGAAAGCTTGGCAGCATCACAAAAAGAGTCTTTGGAAGGCCTCCAGGAATCAACTTCTAAAATGATGAGTCAACAGGCTGAAGCAGCAAGACACACAGCAGAAGCTGCCCGACACATTAAAGAGGTGAATAATATCTTCCTTCCTCTCTGCTTGGGAAACAACTCGTGTCTTCATTTTAAATCCAAAGCTGGTTGTTGAGTTACAGCAAATGGAACAGTCAGTGACCAGTCAAAAAAAAACAGAAAAGACTCACCAAATCAAATGTTTGATCTTTGTATCGTGTTCTCTTTCAGATGACAGAACTTGCACGGTCCCAGATAGCAGGAACTTTGATAATCCCACCTGTTAACACTGATTATGCTTTAATGGATCAGCGGAAAGAACACAGGAACTCAAAACCACAGGAGGACAAAGCTGACTCTGACAGGTATATTTTGAGCCTAAAACTTTCCCAGTTATTTCACTATATTGTGTTACCTTACAAAACTGGATACTAATATTTGTTGCCTCATTTCTACTGCAACTTAAAGGGGACATATCATGCAAAATCCACTTTTTTAGCCATTAAATACATTGTGTTGTGTACTCTGAGTCTCTAGGAGTCCTGAATTTCTCTGACGTTTTATAGAACAGTTATGTCACAGTGACAGAATCTCTCAATTAGGTCTTTTCCAACTACAATTTCATCATCAGTTTCATGCGAAGCACCTTGTTTGGATTTAAAGAGACAGCATCAAAACGAGTTTATCTGAGGCACTCCTCAGAAAAGAGATGAAAGAGGGGTTACAATAAGGAAGAATTCAGACCAAGGCATTGCAGTTTATATAGACTCCAACTGAATGATTTAAATGTAAAAGAGAAGGATTAAAAACCATGTGTCCACTTTAAATGTTTGCAATAACGTCCATACTTTGGTTAATACAAAAATATATTCTTAATAGTTTATGACTGCAGTACTTCTAAATGGCCATTTCAACCTTCATTCAACTTTATAACCAACATTTATAGCTAAAGTGAGTTTTTGTTCTAAATGTTCTTTGTTTCAAGTACGTTCATTTTTTTGTTTGTTTGTTTTACAACTTTCAAAGTGAGTTTTCGAGCCGAAGAACCAGGTCTGAAGAATGTAGTCAATCTGATTCATTGTCTTACAAAAGGCCAGACCACAGGTAATAGTCCATTTTCATTTGACTATTTTCCACTTGGTTTAGAAAAAACGAGACTTATTTTGTCATATTCTCCTTCCTCAGTTTATCCGCCTCTACTAGTAGCCACTACAGCCAATCACATGTTTCATCTGGTCCCAGAGAACAGCCAAACAAAGAGGCATCTGCAGGGAAGCAGGGTAGTGGGATTGCCAAGAAGAGGCTGGAAATGGAAGAAGCTAGCAGCTCAGTTGAAGAGGACCTTCCATCAGCAGCAAATGGCTCGCTCTGCAGTGAAAGCATCCCCTCTGTAGTGGATGAGAAAGGTACTGCATTACAAGCAAGCTTAAAGTTTAACAGTCAACTATCCCATCAAAGCTTAAAACAAAATAAACACCTTGCCTTTGACAAAAAGCAAAAACGTTGTTTCATGACCATCCTGTAAATGTTAAATTTGTCTGTGAGCTCATTTTGTTGCTGTTCTGTCAGACACTACATCCGTGGCCACAGAGTACTCTTTGAAAATGGAAGAATCCATGACAGAGGATGAGATAGAGGAGCGCTCCTTCCGCTCACTGCTTCCATCTGAAGCCCATCGCCGTGGAACCATGGAGAAGAAGTCGCGCCACAACGAGGAGGCAGAAGATGACGGAGCCAGTCATAATGCAGCATCGGTGTCAGAGACAGGGTCACACAGTACCTTTAAGGTTAGACTTCATTTTCTCCCCCGCTTTGCTTTTAAAGTAATCATGTGAAATCGTCCTTCACTCCTAATTTTTTCTTTCATTGTTCTTTTGATGCAGTCCTACAATGCCCATATAGCTTTTTCAGGTGGACAGGACAGCTTTTCTCAGTTTACTATGGAAATGGTGCGGCAGTATATGAAAGATGAGGAGGTAAGACTACAGCACCAGAGCTCTCTGCTGCATCTTCGTCAGAAAGCTCTCAAAGAGAAGACCAGAGCAGAGCTAGCCTGGCTTGAGCACCAGAGAAAGAAGCTTAGAGACAAGGGTGAAGATGATAAAATGCCACCAATCCGGAAGAAGCAGAGGGGACTTCTGATTAAACTACAGCAGGAGCAGGTACTTAGCTAAGAATTATTAAAGCATATTGTAACAGTTCAGTTTTGGGTTGTCCTGTGGTCTTAGCAATTAACCGGTGTTTTTGTCTCACTTATCTATTTTTTCCCCTCTTAGGCCGAGATCAAGCGCCTCCAGGAAGCCAACAAAGCAGCTAGAAAAGAAAGGCAGTTGTTGCTTAAACAGCAGGAGGAGATCGAACGAATGAGAAACTCAACACTCAGACTGAAGGAGCGTCTAAAGAGTGCTGGGGGACAAACTCCACCTGTAAATACCACAGTTCCCCCTCAGCGAATGTCCTGCATGATGTGTTTTTCGAAGCTACAGAAGGAGAATAATTATTTTATAATTCATTATTCTCTGTGTTTGTCTGTTTGTCCTTAGGAAACTCCTGTATCAGAACTCCCAGAGTCCGAACCAGCCTCTCCTAACAGCACCATGTTTAAAGATGACGTACGAAGCCCCTCCCCCTCGCTCTCCATCTCTGGAAGTGAGACCAGCAGCATCATGCAGAAACTGAAGAAAATGCGGTCTCACATGGATGAAAAGTAAAGATTTTATTTCACTTGTAAATTGTTTCTTCTTGTGTTGCTTTTTGATAGGTTTTTAAATGAGATTTAGTTCATCATTTATTTATTCATACTTTATTGTTTCATTTGATCACAGTGTCAGTTCTTTACATTTCCATGTGCTTGTGCTCCTTGCACACCATTTCTGCTAAATGTTTTTGTATAACACTGCTGCAATTTATCTCTACCCTAAAAGAAATTTGATGCAGTTCAAATATACTTATATATTATTCTTTCACGATTGCAAAACAGGTAAAAGAACCTAATTCTATTTTATATTAATTTCTAGAAACAACAAACCTAAGAAGATCTATCAGTAATGAGTGCATCCATTTTTTTTCTTCTCCCCTCCCCATTTAAAAAATAGTCATCCAGGCGGTGCACCATTCACCTTCAAAATGTATGTTTGTTCAGATTTTTATTGACTAATGCTCTTCTGATTCTGGTTTAAACGTTTAAAAGGATAAAGCAGCCATAGTTATTTTTTATAAAAACTTAGAAGCATTTTTGTATCGCATGAATCCTTCCAGTTTTCATAAGGCTATATTAGCTCAACTGACTATTATAAATCTAAAGCCTTTGTTATCTCTACAGTATGGATGCAAAACAACATTTTGTTGCATCAGTTTTTACTTGCTTGTGTAACATTTGTTAAGGGTTTGATAGCATGTTGCAGCGTGCATCAGTCGGCTCTAGGGTAGGGGCCACAGGGGCATTGGCCTAGCTGAAATCTGATTCGCCCCCTGAAGTGGCGCTGTCCTGTTACTCATCTGTCGTTTGCTCAAGCACAATGATTGTTGCAGTTCCATGTCCAACCACTAGTGGCGCTAATGAGTCAAACAGGAAGGTCCAGCATGAATAAATAGCCTTTTTCACATGACAGTTCTGCAAAATTGCCGCACAGACCAATCTGGCTATAAGCTCCCCCGGGTCATTCATAAATCACAGGAGAAGCAGGTCCTGCTCACATGTACGAGTTCATTAAATAACCCAGCAGCACAGAACCAAAAGAGATCTCTGCTCGGCTGAAGTGAACCCCAATGTAGTTATTGTGTGATGTGGGTCTGCCTCATATCAAACAAAACAAACTGAATTAACTTACTTAAACGATCCTGTGGTTCAATATTTTTTTAAACTAACTTCAAAGTTGCTGTTCCGTGTTATATTTAATATTCCCTCAGTAATAAATCTGTTGATTAATCCTGCAATCGCTCACTGATGTCATCAGCTCATTATCATTTTCGAAGCCCTTTATTTAGCTCCTCTATATCGTGGTCCCTTACTCCGAAAAACCCTAGATCCGCCACTAAATCAATTTTTTAAAAGCAATAATTTCTAAACAGCGGCCTGTTTAGACTTTTCTAAATCAGACTGAAATTTTGGGGGCAAGAAGCCACATCTTCTCATACCACTCTCTTTTTTTTCTCTCTTTACTTGTCCTTTCCTTCTGTGTCTTGTGTTCTTTACATTATGTTGGGATGCGTGTGTGTGTGTGTGTGTTATTTGTCCAATCCATGAAAATGTGGCTTTGTTGACTTTGTCTGTTGCGCGCTTGTGTGTTGTAGACACTGTTCCCCTGTCCACTACTTCTTCTCTGTGTTCACGGCCCACCACTGGGCCTCCCTCAGTGTCTGTCTTCCCAACCTCCACCCTAAATTCCAGCTCTTTATCTACAACCAGTTGGTCAGGTACTGTACAGTGCTCTCTATTTCTCCATTTGAGCCTTGCCACCCCCCACCCCACCCCCACCCCTACCCCATGGAACATGCTTGTTTTGATTCACTGGCACTGGGACATTGTGGGGGTGGACTGTTGGTTGATGCCTGATTGAATGTGTGTCTCATGTCGAGTATTTAAAAATGTGATTGTGTGCTTCAGGACAGCTGCTAAACTGTATCAGCAAACCTTTAACTTTAAATTAATCATATTTGTGCCGATTTATATATTTATGTTGTCATTGAGTTATAGAATACCTCAAATTGGAAGCTGAAATGTTCGTATTTTGTATTTGTCAGAGGTTATATTTATTTAGGAGGAGCCATTTTTGTTTTATTATAATATCAGACTTGGAGCTTATGTGTCAAACTTTTGTTTGCAATGCTTTTTGTAGCTATTTTTATCCTTAAAGAATAAATTATAAAAACACTTAACTTGCTATTTACATTGTGGCTGCGGGCTGCTCTGCTACAGATCACTGTTGACATAAAACAAATTGAACTAAAAAATAAGAATAAAAGCATGCAAGCACACGCTTTGGCATGGAAGTAAGGGATTCTGCAGAGAATAGACCAAAGATAGAGTGTCTTATCTCTAATGAACACCATAAATCTTAACTATCTCCTTTACTATGTAACTGTTGCATAGCTTAGGATAATAAGTACAGATGATCATTGGCTGTAATAAAGTTTGGGAAGATGCTGAGGCAACTACACAGTCTCCTTTAGTGTCGACGTTTTCATCAGTAAACATTAGATCAAGAGAAAGGCCTCTAAATTAGATCAAGGCTAAATTATCCTGTGCTGTAATGGCACCTAGAGCGGTGCAACATACCAGCTAAAAAAACAGCTTTACCTTACTGCTTTGTTTTTAAAGACATCTAGAGAATCATGCTGGTATAGCTAGATATAAAATAGAGTGAAGAAAGGGACACCATTCTCAATGGTTAGGAAAAACCGTAATTGAAAATCTATGGATTATTTTTTGTTATTCCTAAATCAATTTGAGGTGTGTGTGAATGTGTTTTTATCTATGCTCAACACTCAAGCTTGAGTTTGAAGCATGAATCTGGCATTTTCTCTCTCTTTTTCTTCTCTTTTGAGTAACATTTCATCACTTTTTTATTTTATGGGATTTTGTACATGTAAATATTTGGATGATTATTTTAGGCCTGTATTGAATGTGTGTGTTGGATAAAGGTTTGAGTTTGCTGTAATACATGGATAACATGGTAATTTGGGTTTTCTTGTTTCTGCAAGGTCCTCTATAACATCTTATGCTTGGTGTCTTTCTCCTGCTTTCTCCTTTTTTTTCTCATTCCTGTTTCAATTTCAATATTTTTTGCTACTGCTACGTCTGTTCTTTGTTTTATTTTCGTCATTTTTTTCCTCTCTCTTCATCATTTCCTTTCTTAATTCGCTTCCTCTTCATCCTTCTGCTCCTTTGCCTTTTGTTTGTACCATCCACCTCTGCAGGTTCCTTACCAAACGCGAGCAGCAGTTGATGCAAAGGCGTCACCATGCCGAAGAGCTGCTACAGTGGAAGCAGCAGCTGGACCAGGAAGAGGCAGAGGTCCGTAGGATGGAGAAAGAAGCCATGGCTGTGTGGAAACAAAAGAGAGCTCGAGACAAGCATCATGAAAGGCCTGAGAGTCCAGGGAAGCAGATCACTGAAACTGGCTCACACACAAGTCACCACCAAAGCTTTGAGGCTACATCTGACAGTGAAAAAGGTACGGCTCTGAGGTTTTGTTAAAGAAGTTTATTCCAAGCAACTTCCAGCTGGGCAACAAAAAAAACATCAATAATTTAAGTTTAAAGTTAGGCCTGCATGATGTTAAGGTAGTAATTTATTTTCTTGCTGTTCATTGTATTATTAAAGTATTGTTAAACTGATTTTGTTACACTTAGATTATAAACAAGATGAATTACTCTGTTGCTCTTTACCTAAACTATAATGTTATACATTTTTTAACATTCCTAACACTAAAGAAGTAAGTGTGACTCCCTGTTTTGTGTGTAGTGTTGATAACAGAGCCTTATACTGCAGCAAATTGTCTTTTTCTTTGGTATTAATAAAAGCTTATTAATTATTTGACAAGAAAACAATGTTTTTTTAAAGTCCAAATATCACCCATCGTCATTTGTTGGTTTGCTGAATGATGGTTGGAAAAATGTTACTCATCGCTCAACCTTAATTAGTAACGGAGAGCAGAGAAGTTTAAGGGTGTTTTCAATCAACTATAGTTTGTTTCAGCTTAGGTAGAGAAAATTGCTGCCACTGCTGGTATCTGTAGGGAAGTCCTTTTTTTAAAAAAAAGGTATGTGTTTTCTCAGCCTTGGAGAAATATAAGAATATTTTAATGATTGGGTTAAAAAGTTGACTTCAACAACCAAACAACAACCAAATTATTTATATCATATTTTATTGTTGATTTGTTCTTGAAAATGAGAAATGTTTGTGTTCCCACTGCAATGAGTTCTAATGGAATGAGACTGAATTAGTTTGCCTTATTTTGACATATTCATGATGAGGCTAAAATAATAAGTTCTTAGACTTTATTTAAAACTGAGTTCAGAACACATCACATGGTTTAGAAATAAGATCAATAAGACTACAAACAATAAAAATGTTTATTTGTTTATTTTCCAGATCATATAAGCGAGGGCAACTGTTCCTCTGTGACGTCTGAGTTGACTATACACACAGAGGGACCAGGTTCTCAACACGATGGGAGGCCATCCCCAGCCAAACCAGATTCAGTTTCTGAAACACCTCTGGCCTCGGTCCAAAGCAGCCCTGCAAGCTACACTCAGGACTTCTCTTCAGAGTCACAGCCACCCAGCAGAAAAGTATGACGAAATTTGTGTTTCCTTCCCCTTTTTCGAGTCTGAAAGTCACTGCTGCCAATTTTAAAGGGATCCACGATTAGTTGTAAGATTAGACTTTATTTGATAAATATTTATTTTAAATGTAATATAAAGACTGTAAAAATACTGTAGGGTGTTCAGTTTTTATAATTTTTAAACTAAAATTAAAAAAAAATATGTTACATGGACTGAGCCATTTTATTTCCACGCAAAGCATTCTGCAACTGAAAATATGGATGGAGGACCTCAGTTTAGCTTGATGGTTTGTCGCGCTAGCGCCGAGCTAATACATATAAGGCAATATAGCATTGGCGCTAAAGCTAACAGGCTAAGCTGAGGTTCTTCTTCCATGAAGCAGCTCTGTTGTTTTCAGTTGCAGGCCGAGTCGTTCCTGCCTTCTCCTCTCTGTCAACGCTCTCTGGTTTCATTAAAAGAGCCGATCATCAGATATCTAAGATTAACCTTCAGGGTGGATATAGCTGCTAGCAGCCTCGCACCGAGGACCCATCGACATCATCATTTATTCAGAATGCTTTGTTTGTAAATAAAATGCCTCCGTCCGTGTTAAAATATATTTTTAAAAATTTACAAAACTGAACAGCCAACAGTATTATTACAACCTTTATTTTACAGTTAAAATATATGTTTATCAAATAAAGTTTAATGTTACAACTAATCATGGATCATTTTAAACATGTTTTTGCTTTATATCTGACCATGAGGAGAAATTTAATTTGCAGGCAAGAATGTTCATATAGAGGGCTTTAAAAATTGTCCAATTTTTGCCAAGTTTTGTGTTTGTTGTGAAACAATCATGGGTGTTTTTAAGTGATATTATTTACCTGTTCACATAAAACATTAATGTATATATTCCTCTGATCACTCTATGATGCAATTTCCTGTAGTAATAAATCTCTTTGTTTCCATCCTTCCTCCCTGTGTCTGTTCTTTCAAGCCTTCTCTCCTCAAAGCCAGCCACAGCCCTGCTGCTTCTCCTGCAGAAGGCAGCAGTAAAAGCAAGATGCAACTCCATCCCGCCTCCTGGACACAAAGTGAGGTTATCACTCAGCCTCTTGACTCCCCCACAGCCACCCAGTCTGGTGAGTTACTCTGGAGAAACGTACACACTTTAGTTTTGCGGAGTAAAAATTGTTGCATATAGTTTTTTCGACCGTATATGAGAGGTAAAGAAAAGAGTGGACATAATGCAGCTGTATTGTTGGCACTGTGTGTTGAGGCATAATGGGTTGCTGCCAGTGTTACATTATGCAAGCACTTTACTGATACATAACCTGCTTAGCTGTGGGATAGAAGAGACAAAAACTGCAATATACGTAGTTACACTACTGACATATTGTTGGCCTATTGTTGTATCTGTATGTTTATTCATTTTCATGCCACAGTACAAACCGCTTAGTTTGTTAATACGCTTTGTTCATTGTATTTATGAAGCTGAACTTTACACTCTACTAGTAAAGAAAATGTATGATAATACCCAGAAAAATGTTCCAGTTTGAGTGGGCTGCATGTTGGATTATGTTTCTACACATTGATCAGTCACAGGTTTCACATTCTAGCTGTGATTTATTTTCTGTTTTCTGCACAGAAAACATCTCGGACCAGAGTGACATCGAAGGTCGAATCAAGGCACTGAAGGAGGAGCTCCGGAAACGAAAGCTCATGGCCTACCAGCTGAAGAAAGAGCAGAAGAAGCGTCACAAAGAGAGGCTAAAAGCACAGGAGGCGAGCCTGTTGAAACAACTTGAGGTAAACCCTGTGATTAGAATATCATAATAACAGTTAAACATACAAAAAATATTTAGCTATGAACTCTGCATTTGTTCATGTACTGTTTATAAAGAATCTCATAGTTATATTTTACATTGTAACTTTTTGCCCACTGTTTTCTTTTTAGAACTATGACAGCTATATTGAGAAAACAAAGGCAGAGTTGAATAAAGAGTTGGACTCGAGACCTGATTCCAAACTGGTTTTGGAGAAGTTGTCTATTAAATCTCCACACAGGTACAGAAAACAAATATAATCGCAATACATAATATAGTACCAGATAATATCTTAAACTATATACACAGCAAATTTAAAATTTAAAATTACTTTTTTTTTTTTTTTAGGTCTGAAACCAGCAAAGGTTCTGACTCTGAAAGGTCACTATCTGATGCATCATTTGAACACAGTGAGTGGATTTATCATAACCTTTATGTACACTGCACAATAGGGTTGGGCGGTATTGATCATTTTCATACTGTGGTATAATCTTTAAAAATACTACAGTATATGGTATAACAGGATGGAGGGGTCTGTGCTGTGTTGAGTCAGACAGATCTTCTGACTGAGCCGAGGTGGTCCAAACATGCATCAGTAACGTTTTGGGGCGTCTCAGATTGTTTTCATAGCATCTTTTTGGATATTTGGTGCTTCACCTCACGTGACTCATATCATCATACTTTTTAAATACCGCCACCACGTTTTGTTACCCTGGTATACCAAAATACTGTCATACCGCCCAGGCTTAGTACACATACATTATTCATTTGAAAAGCATTGTTACTAAAATGCCCTAATAAAAAAAATAATAATACAACTTTTCTGTTACAGTAGATGCCTTCCTTCAGGCTAAAAACACCAGAGCTACTTCTAACACTTTGCTTGAAGACTTGTCCAATAAGGAAGCTTCGACTTCAAGGGTGCCTGTTCATAGCCGACCAGAGAGTGAAACACTTGAACAGGAGATACCTGCAGAGTGTCCGTTCCAACCTGCTGTAATAAAACATGTGACTGACCAAAGGTCTGATATTGAGGAAGAGTTGGAAGTTAAACGCTCCAAGTCTGAGGATGAACATTCTCACCACTTTCTTAAACTTGAAAAGGAGAACAGTCTCGACTCCCTGGACACTATGACTAAACGTGTTTCCTCAATCCTGGATGAAGAACATCAGCATTCTTCATTTGTTAGGCCTGAAAATGACACACACATAAAGCATAACCTAATATCTGATGTGGAGGAAGCTGTAATGGCAAATGGCTTTGGTGATCCTCACTCAGCTGCTGCTGAGTTGGAAACTTCACCACACAGGAGGCACACATCTTCTGCCAATGACTACACTCACTCCCCTGACTCAGATCTCTCTTTAAAGAAGAAGCCAAGCATAAAGGACAGTGAAACTTCTCCTATAGCAGACAGTTATTATGATGACTTTGAGTCGACACGTTCTTCACCAAGACAAGATAATGCATTCAAGCCTGAGTCTCAAGTCTCTTCTTCACATACTGAGATCAAGCAGTCAAGTCAGGACTCCTCAAGCAGAGAGCCCACATTTGACATTCAAGAGGAGGTGGAGATGAGTAGGCTGTCTGGTGTGAGTGAAGAAAGCCACCAGTCTGAAAGACTCCTCGATCTCAATCAGCAGAGGGAAGATGTTCAACATGATAATACTCACTCTCCTCCTCCTCCTTTAAAAGACGAAATGCCAAGTTTTGGCCTTGGAGACCGGGTTCTTGTTGGAGGGGTCCAGCCCGGCACTCTCAGATTCAAAGGTCCAACCAGTTTCGCCAATGGCTTCTGGGCAGGAGTGGAGTTAGACAAGTCTGAGGGGAGCAACAACGGCACATATGATGGGGTTGTGTACTTTAATTGTGAGGAGTGCCATGGTATCTTTGCTCCTCCAGACAAAATCACGCATCTCCCAGACAAGTATGACCTCGACGCTGATACCACAGAGGATGAGGACTCGTTTTATGACGATTTGTTTGATAAAAGTGGGAATAAACAGAAAAAAATTCAGGATAATTCCCAAAATCAAGGAGACCTGGAAAGCAAAAAGGAAGATAGATTTCTAAAGGAGAATGAGTCTGGAGGTGCAGAGGTGATGGATGAGAAGAAGCAGGCTCCACTGGAGGAGAAATCCCACCTAAACTCACAGCATCACAAAGAATCCACACTTCTGGTTTCTAATGGCAAAACAGAGGATATCATTTTAGATTTAGAAGATGCATCACACACTTCCCTCATTTTAGACTTGGATAAAAGTGGGCTGGTGAACAAGGAGACGGCAGCCATCATCGAGAGGAATGATGTCGATTCTAAGAAACACTCGAGTCCTCCTGATCTGGCCTCGGACATTAAGGATAAGAGTGAACCAAAGGACAAAGATCTGCTGGACACATTCACAGACACGCTTATCAAAAACTTTGTGAGAGATGCCGTTGAGCAGCTCGCCGAAATAAAAAAGGCTAAAGAGGAGAAGATTAAAACAGCCAACCAGCTGAACGGAGACTTGTTTGGTAACAATAATGAGGAGGAAATATGGATCTCTTCAATACAACAAAAAGATGGTCTACCCTTCTTTCTTCCTTCTGAAAAAGAGGAGCTGTCCTCTCCAGAGCTATGTAACAGACCAGTGAGTGTTCTTTAATTCTTCAATAGCTTATTTTTTTCTCTCCATTTGTTTGGTATTTAAGCTGTAATCATGTGTTTTTCAGTAATGATGGGCTTAGCTGTGATATCAACCCCTGACAAACACAACTTGTTTATTTAACCTAGAGTTTGTTGGGATGTGTACATTCAAAGTCCAGCCTTATGTTGACAGACTATTGAATTTGTTGAAAACTTTTCTATCTTAAACATAAATAAGAAAAATAATGTTTTTAGACTTAAGTGTAGTGGAACTGTGTATATGAAAATAAAATAAAACAGGTGTGTTGGCATGATGCAAGTATTTTTAATAAGTATGTTTAAAATCTTACGAGGATATGAATGTCATGTTTTTCTTTATTTGTGTAAAACAGGAGAGTCCCATGTTGGGAGCCAGTGGTCAAGAAGAGCTCGTAAAGCGTCTGGCGGAGCTCGAACTGAGCCGCGAGCTGGTGGACGAGTTCGGTGATGACCAGGACTGGTTTGATGAGGACTTTGGCCTCAGCTCACGCAGAAAACAGCAGAGAATCAAACAGAAAGAAGAGGAGGCAAAGCTGGGAGGTGAACTTGGGAGGTCTGGCTCGTCATCAGGACCACTTATGGGGGAGATCATTTCATCGTTAGGTGGGGAGTCGCAGGTGAAAACGCCACCAAGGCCGGAGCTACCGCTCCCTCTGCCCCCGAAGCTGCCCGAGCAGCCCGCCATGGTCGTGCCACACTCGGCCAAGGAGGTGGAGAAAATGGTCTGCGCTGCCACACTAGAGATCTGGGAGAGCTGTGAGCTGGGGAGGGAGGGAGCTCTGGATCCTGAACAGCTGCCAAAGCCAACACCTTCTGTAGAGTACCTCGGTAAAGAGTCCAGCAGCCAAGACCAGGAGGCTGTCTCCATCCGCAGTTACAGAAAGGTAAAAATAAAACCTTACAAAAACAGCAATACATACAGAAAATCATGAAAAATTGTTTCCATTTTAAATTAATTGAATTACTATCATACATTCTTTTTTTGTTCTTTTCTCTCTGTAGGCTGTGTATGACTTAACATGGGAGATACTTCAAGAGATCTATACTGAAGATCCCAATACTGATCAACCTCAGTGGGTCAAACCACGTCAAGTCAAATCCTCTTCCATTCACAAAGTCAAGACATCTGGTGATATCAGCAAAATACAGGTAAAGCTCACAGCAGAAAACTTTTTTACTCACGCACCTTACTTCATTCTTTTGTGCATTTTCCAGATTTTTACATCCAGAACTCAAACATAACAGAGTTTATGGCTCTATAAATCATAATCATTGCTTTAAGAAATTCTTCAGGATTTATCATTTCGACTTTACATTAATTGCAATCATTGAGAATGGACACGTCATAATATTGCTGCCTTCTAAGAATCCTTTTTTTGTTCTTTTAAACATAGATTCAGTTTTTATTTAATGAATGAACAACTAGTAGAAAATGTTTCTGAGCTGCAGTGAATGTGTTTTTACTCTGGTTTAACTTTTATTTTATTGAAGTTTTATCAAATAACCAAAGAGCCTTTTATTTTATTTGTTTACCTTGTCAAACAGGAGTTTGTCACAGCAGAAATACTGAAACTGTACAACATGACAGAAGATCAGAACCAGAAGAGCGACTGGCAGAAGATGCTCAAGTTTGGCAGAAAGAAGCGGGACAGAGTTGATCACATTCTGGTAGATATCCAAAAAAAATGTTTGGGAGTTTTTTGTGTTTTACTTAAATGACACTTTTCTGTCAAATATCACATTTTTGTTTTTTGATTACAACATGTTGTTATGTAGGTGATTGTAACAGTTTTAATTATTACATCATTAGATTTCCATTAAGAATTGTTTTGCACAAAAGAGAGAGGGGAAAATAAAAAATTTACCAAAACAGGGACAGAAAAAAAACATCTCATAAATGCACATATAATATTTGTGCTATTTCTGTTTTTGTTCATCAGGTACAGGAGCTCCACGAGGAGGAGGCCCAGTGGGTCAACTATGATGAAGATGAGCTGTTCGTCAAGTTGCAGCTGGCAGACAGCATCTTCGATTCTTTACTGAAGGACACTGCAGATGCCTTCACGCTCATTTCTGAAAAGAGAGCCAAAAGAGGCCTGCTCTCCTGACGGCGTGGATTTTAAAGTACAACATTTCTCAATCCCAGTTTTTCCTCATGGCTGTGAAATCCAAACAACCACACGCACCTCTTCCCTCCACCAGCTCACTTCCCAGCAGCAACCCTCCGAGACCTTCACTTTGTGTTTCGTCTCTTCCCAGCATCCTGTAACGCTGTCTGTAGCATTCATCGGCTGAACTAGCATCAGTGACTCATAGTTTTTTCATTTGTTTCGACACACACAACGCCTCCTAAGCAATCCAGCCTTCCTAAACCTGAGCAGCATCTAGTCTCAGTGCTGACCTCTTGAACTGGTCTCTTTAGAACCACCAGCTGGAGACGGTTAGAGGTGTGGATGGGATGGACTGCGCCATCATTTGTAAGCATGAGAGTCTCTGAGTGCTGCTAAGCTGATCGTTCCGCTGTGGACTTGAAATGTAGCATTCATGTGGAGCATCAGCGGATTATTAAAGTCTGTATTGAAGCTTTTTGGAAACGTAGGTTTGAAAATTGAAACGAAAAGAGTGCAATCTGTTATTTATTTGATGTTAACGTATTTGGCTTTCATGCCCATATTCAAGGAAGAAATAAGAATTTTGACTTTTTATAGCCACCAACCCACCCTGCTTTACGGAGTTTGCAGATATGCCAGTTTGGATTTCTGTCTAGATTTTGGCAAATACAGCACTGAGGTCAGACAATTTACTACTAAAGATTTTAAACCGAAAGACTTTATTTTCAGCAAGATGCTATTTGGCATTAGATTCTTGCTTCTTTTTGGGGTTAATCTAAATAATGTAAAGTTCAATATGGACATGAAAAACCTATTAGTTAACCATCAGATATGGTGAGATTGCACTGAATCATAAATGAGTTCAAATTAGCATCTTTAATTATTTATTGTGTGGAAATTGTTTGATCAGAGGAGAAAGGAAATGATCTTGTCAACGTATGAAAATGTAGCTTTTAAACTTTGTATATAGAGGGGGGAAAAAATCTAAAGTTATGATTAAAGCACAAAGAGAAATGTGAATGTGATTAAAGCAATACATTGTGAATGAAATCAGAGAAAGGACAGGGAGAAATTGTTTTGGTCTTTAGCGCTTTAAATGTTAATAATTAACTGAAAGTATCTTTCCTGGCCGCAGCTGTTCTAGTTGGTTACAGCAATCACTGTGTCCCACTTGTGTTCTGTATGTAAACGGTGTACAGAGTTTTGGGCTGAAAACCATCTCGACCTCTCCTTCAAAGATTCAGAAAATAGATTTTTGTGAAAATGAAACTGTTTGATGAACGAGTTTCCAATCTTATTTTTTGTGTCAATGTAGCTTAAAACCGTTACAGTGTGCGAGTGGGACACAGAAAACTGGCAGTCGGCTTTACTTGATATTTTATAAAGAAATAATGTAACAGAACTGAAATGCTGGATTTGAGCCTTCCTTGACCTACAGTTCATTTACCTCCTCAGAACGCAGAGAACCTGTTTTTGTTTTCTTACTTCAGAGCAGCAGTTTGTGCCCTGAAACGGCACCGACACAGCAACACGACCCACATTCTGCTGAAGGTTCCGGTGAGCGTTACGCTGCACCGTGTTTCTATACTCAGACCTTAAAGGTAGTCTTTCTCCATCTTCCATTTAAGTGCCTCTTTTACTTCTTTTTGATTCAGATGTTTTATTGAGCTCAACATCGTTTTGGACCTATTTTCTTTGAATGTGTCAACTTTTCACCTGCTGTATATAACCCTCTAATGGCTGCTCTCCCTTTTTTTTTTTTTTTTTTTTTAAACCAGCTTGTCAGCCCTCATGTGTCTGCCTTATCCCTTTTTGTAACAAGTGAAAGTTATTTAAATTGTCTCATTTTTGACCTAAGTCTAGATAAATGTTACCTGCTGTTTGTGCGTTTGCACACGTCCACACAGCTGAGTCATTTTTATTAACGTAATATGAGGAACTAGTTTGTGGACAGAGCACACAGACACATTTGACTCCAGCCTGCAGCTTGCACAAAGCGAGTCACTGAGCGGATGTGGCTGAACACTGAGAATTAAATCCAAGGGCTTATTTATGCTCACTGTCAGTGCTGCTTTGACCCAACAAAACTTTGTGCACCACACAAACTCACTAAAAACCTCCATGACTGTTTAGAGCTGAAGTGACCTTAAACTGACTTTTTTTTCAGCCAATAACCTGTTTTTAGGGTGTAGTTTAAACACCTTTTAAAAAAGACAGTTCCAGTATCTCTATGCTGTAGGACTCGACGCCTGGTTTAGAGGCAAACTTCAGTGGTGACACGATGAGAATGATTTTCTGCAAAGCTTTATAGAAAATCCAAGAATTGTCCCTTTAAATTGATTGTAAGGGTGATGAAATTAAGTTCCCTCTCTGTAACTATGCAGTACCTGCTCACATGTTATTTTCTAATGAGCGGACCAAACGGCTTCGGGCCTCGTTTGTAATGTTTTTTGTAAATAAAATTATTCTCCTCGTAGCTTGGAGCTGTTTTGTGTCAGATGGAACTGCTCCAGCTCACTGGTCTGAGGTCAGCTTTCTTCAGAGAAACTGAGCAGATTAAATAAATAAATAAAAATAAATGAAAAAAAGGTTTGCTTAGAATAAAGTAATTTAAAAATGTAGGCATAAATTATTTATCACAGACTTAATTTCCCTCCCTTTTGAAATATTTGAATATTTAATAATAATGGTCTGAGTGCGTTAAGCACACTTAAAGATTTGTTTAATTCTGTAATGGATGTAAATATTCTGTTGATCCCATTCGACCCACTCTGTCTGTAACCCAAACAATCTTTGTAAAATAAAACATTGTTTACCTTGCAAATATGTACATAGTATATATTTGTTAACTAAATACAATTTGAAAGTGTAAATAAAGTTTTTGCTGTTTGTACAGGAAGTTGTGCTCTTGTGTCGTGGTTTTAATGGCAGGTGTGATGTGTGCACAAGTATTTACCACAAGCTGCCTCGGTGGCGACTGTCAAACCAGGATGTTTCCCCAAAATGTTTGGTTTCATCATAACTAAACTCAGATGTTGTGATGCTGGTTTCTGAAAAGTCTTTCATTGCTTATAAAAGCAATGAAAGTTCATTGGTTGTATTTTGTCCATCTGAGACGATCTTTTGTCTAAAACGTCCACACTGAGATGACACAAGATATTCTTTGCGTATTAATATTTGAGTATTATTATATAACTGGACAGGGTAATGGGACACGGGTTTTATCAAACACTGTTTAGCATGCAGGGTCAGCGGTTAGCACTGATGCCTCACAGCAAACAGGTCCTGGGTTTGATCCCCAATTCAGATCTGGGGTCTTTGTGGCGTTTGCATATTTTCCTTGTGCTTGTGTGGCTTTTCTCTGGGTACTCTGGTTTCCTCACACAGACCTAAAACATGTAAATAGGTTGCCTTCAGGTCCAGGCCTCCCTTGCAAAATAGACTTGTAATCTCAATGGGATTTACATACCGGTTAATAAAACTGCAGCATGACGGTTTTCTCTTGCAGAGCTGCTTGAGGCTCAGATGTGTGGATCCAACAGTCATTTCTAATTATGTCCTTTTTGTGTCGAGATTTCCTTCAGTTATCTTCAGTGTAATATTTAGAAAATGTATTTCACAAGCCACTGTGTGGATTTATAAAACTGATAAACTTTAAGAGCCAACCAATGAGTTACTTGACTAGAGGCGTCAGAAGATTGACCACTCTGGTACGAGCGCGACGCCATATTGGAAGGGGCAGGCTGTTAATGTAATCAATTTATCATGACTACATTTATGTGTATTAGTTGTTCATTGGTTAGTTTCTGCCTTTTAGAAACATCATTCATTTCTGATGTGTGTACGCCAACAGGTTTTTGCCTGATATGCAGTGGTGGGCTATTCAATGAGTGTCCCAACTCAGGGTCTGCAGCCTACATAGTCCACAGTCTATGTAGGCTGCATAAAAAGGCTGTGAAAAGAGGTGGTCTAGTCTTCAGATGACATATATTTGTGGGACCACGTGCTACTCTCTAAGTTTAATAATGTGTTTTTTTATATATTGTGTGCTTTCAGACAATTTACATGCCTTTTCACTGGAGGAACAACTTTGCAATTAAAACGTTACACGTAAATTAATTATTTAACATCTCATTGCTGCATAAAATTAATCAGGTACGTTACATTAAAAACAAATTCTTCGGTCCGTGATGAATTTGCAAACTACGCTGACTAAACAAGAAAACTCCACAGTCTTTGTTTTTCTGTTGAGTTTGACGGCTCAATCAGTCCTGGGATATCCTCTGGGAAGGATATTCAGACGCAGCCTTCAATTTGGGGGATTTTGTGGGCCACATGAGAAGGAGCAAAATAATTAGGACAACAGGCAGCGGACGACAAATGCCGACTTTGAAGGACGCAGCCCCTGATTTGAGACACATCTAAGATTAGAAACCCATTCAAGATGGCCGCCAGTGACTAAAACTGATAATTTTACAAGAAAAATATAGCTGAGAGTCATCCACAACACACCCTCCCAGTCACTAACTGATCGCTAGAAATCTGTTTTTCAAACGTTGCCATGAACTACTGGAGACAATTGTTTCTGTTCATGATGGAATGTAAACCACGTCCACTCTGTTTGTTTGTTTGTTTGTTTGTTTACATTGAGTGCAGCCCATATTTCTCATAATATAACCTATCTGGAGAACTACTGGAGTAAACTCATTCAAACTGCACTATTTGTTTTAATTTTAAATGTCTATTTCATACATTGCAACAAATCTCCTCAATATAAGTATTCAATGAAAGCTTGAAATACTCCTTCCTGATGTAAAAAGAAAGTTTCAAACAGGTGATGGAGGAGAGCTGCGTCTGCTCCACAGTGGGAGGACCTACAAGACCTGCTGACCGTAGAATAAAAAAAGAGGAGGGAATAAAAAGTTATGTGAACTTTTTTTTTTTTTTTTTTTTTTTTTTGGACGGTGGGTGTAGAGAAAGTGTCGCGGTGGGTCCAGAGAGCGGGTAGCGGCTCAGACAGGAAGACCATGGCGCGGCTCTGCGCTTCGCCTCGGCTTGTCTCTCGCAGCCGGAGGACGGAAAGCTCGGCTCTGTTCTCGTGTTTGTGTCTCGTCGCCCTGGCCTCCGCCGCCGAGGCCGGGCTGTACACCGCCTCCGATCAGATCGTGCTGCTGTCTGAGAGGAATGTGCGGTCGGTTCTGGTGAACTCCTCGGCGGCGACGGTGGTGGAATTTTACGCGTCGTGGTGCGGACACTGCGTCGCCTTTTCTCCCTACTACAAGAAGCTGGCCAGAGACATTAAAGGTCGGTGTGAAGAGCCGGGCTGGATCCACTGCAGGTTTAGATTGGTTCGAAATGGACAAGACATGTGGGTTTTACTACAGCCAACTTAGTCTATTTTTAAACTGTATGCTTCCAAATACTAAACTTGTGTTCAGGGTTTGCATTGTTTATCAGCAGGCAAATGCTTTTATTATTATTATTATTATTATTATTATTATTATTATTATTATTATTATTATTATTATTATTATTATTATTATGTTTATTGGAAAATAGTAGTTATGGCTATAGATCAGTGGTTCTCAATGTAGGGGTCAGGGACTCAACTAGGGGTCATGAAACACCCGTTTGTGGATAATTTCCAGATAAGTAAACTTAACACAAAAAGTAAGTCAGGTAGATTATTTCTTTGTTGTAACAATGCTTCTTGGCAATAAATCATGCTGTTGTAAAGTCTGTTGATTGGGCTACCCTTTTAAATGTGCCACATTTGTAAGGAGCATGCATGAGTTGTATGAGTATGTGGGTTGCACACATTAAAAAATAGCTATCTTCTCTGCTTAACAGCTTATTTTGCTGTTGCTACACTTTTTTGAGCTTTTGGTACCCCCAGGTGTTACCAATCAGGTGCACAGTGTACGATTTATTGCCAGGAAGCATTGTTACAACAATGAAATAATTTATCAAACACATTTACTTTCTTTTTTGTCTAAGTGAGTAATATATGTATTTATGTGAGTGCTGATACATTCACTGGTCCAGCTGTTAAATTGCTTGTTAACACTATAAGACTATAGACCTATAGTAAAAAGCCCATTATGTGGCAGCAACTCAAGTGACTTTGTTGACCTTAGCATGGTTGTTGGTGCCAGATGGATTTGAGTAGAAATTGCTGATCTGTATCTCTTCTGCTTCAAGGTTTCAAAGATGGTATTCTGCAGACCTTGGTTGGAACAAGGGATTTTGTTAACTTTCTTTAATCCTGAACCAGTCTGCTCCATTCTCCTTTGACTTCTGACACTAACAAGGCTCAATTATAACTCCTTGTATTATTTTGGACTAATTTCTCTTACCCCTATGTTTGTGTAAAAAAATACTAGTAGATCAGCAGTTTCTGAAATACTCAGACCAGCCTGTCCGACACCAGAACCCACATCACATTCAAAGTCACGTAAACTCATTTTCTTCCCTCATCAGAAGGGGGACAAAAGGGGATTTGAACTTCAGCAAGTCGTCTTAACCTGGATGTCTGAAATTAACCAAGTTGCTACAGTGTGACTGATGAGCTTTTTGTGTTTAACCACCGAGTGTATTTGAGATTATCGATTTTTTTTTCTTCCATACGTTTTTTTGACACAAACTTATTCCAGAATTTTTGTGCTATTTCAACCTTTCATATTTGAAAAGGTTCAGCTCATTAATGCCATTGGTGCTATGACTTAGCATTTCAGCAACTAATACTGAACACTTTTTTAAGCTATTTAAGTTTTTTTTGGGACACTTTTTGTCTCATTGAAAATTCTTCTAATTCCAGCTTCCTTCTGCTTCTTTCCGTGCTAATGTTAGTCTTTTCTGCTAATTTCAGCTATTCTGGTAATTTAAACTTTTTTGTGCTGGCCTTTGATTTCTATTCTAATTTAAGCTATGTTCTGTCTTTTTAAGCTACATTTGAGTTAATTTTAACTTTTTTTCTGCTAACTTAGCATTTTTGCAATAATTTCAGCTTCTTACTGCTTAATTCAGCAAACATGCTCTTCCAATTTCTTTTTTTTTTTCTTGTTTTTCTGCTAATGTAAGCTTTTTACTGTCCTTTTATCATTTGTTTGCTTATTCCAACTTGTTTCTGCTATTTTTAGCTACATTTCTGCTCTGTTCAACTTTTTGGACATCTTTTTGCTTTTTTTATATACAGATTTTTGAGTTATTTTCTTTTTTCCCCACTTTCAGTTTGTAAACCTGTGGTGTAAATTTGTCTGTTAAAGGAGAAATATGACGCTTTTTAATCTTTTTTTACATTTAAATCATTCAGTTGGGGTCTACATAAAGTGGAACTGCAATGGTTTGGTCTGAATTCCTCCTTATTGTAACTCTACAAGCATCTATTTCACCCCTTTTTAAGGTGTGTCTCAGATGAACTCATTTTGAGGCTGTCTCTTTAAACTCCATGTACACAACAAAATGTATTTAACAACTAAAATATGGGTTTAGCATGATCTGTCCTTTTTAAGAGAGGAGGAAAAATCTTTCACTTTAAGATGTTTCACTTCTGATGTGAGAAGCAATAAAAACCTGAGCATCTTAACCTTTTAGCCTTTAGCTCTGTTCAGATCTATGTTTTTAAGCTCTCAAGTGTTTATACTGCTTTGTTTGAAATGATTTCTGCAGAATTATAAAAGCTCAAAAGAAAGAAAGAAGTTCAGTTCAGCCCAACTTATTAGCACTAAAAGACTTCACCAGCATTTTGACTCAACAGCTACAATATCTATTTTCAGTTTTTACACAGTATTGTTTTTGAAAGACTTCACAAAAGTTTCCATGAACTATAAAAAACTATGATCTGTTTCTCAGCTTTAAATTGGCCTGAGTTCTTATTTTTTCCTGTCCCTGGAGGCACAGTAAGCTGCTGTTTGACTGTTAATTAGAGCATGTGATCTAATAAAACAGATTTCTGCTCATTATTGTGGCGCTCAATCACGTCCTCCGACACTTGTTTCTCTAACTCTGTTTATTAAAAGAAATGGCACAGAGCGGCGAGAGTAAATATGTTTAGAGTCGTCAGAGGTGAAGACTTGGGACAGAATTTAGGTTGGGTGGGTCGTGTGTGTGGGTGGGGGGTGTTTCATTCTTTATTTGAGTTTTCATTGGCATCTGACTGCTATCAGATGACCTCAGGGAGAATAATTTAACAATCCTCAACAAGACGTTACATGCAGATATGAACTTCTGCACTAATTTAGACATAAATCCATCATAAAATGGAAACTATCTACATTTTTTGGGGTAAATGTAATTGTTTTTTTTTACCAGAGACTGTTTGCCATGGATCAGAATATAGATTAAAAGGTAATGGGGGAAAATAACACCTGTGTGGAGAAGTCAACATTGTAAATAAGACTATGGCTATATTTCATCAGTTACCAGGTTTATTTTTTCAGCGCAAACTCTGAGTAAACAGCACAGAGTACAGTGACGGTCCCCGTACAATAAATATTTACCTGTTAACTCTGCCTGACGTCTCCTCAGAGTGGAAGCCAGCGGTGAACGTAGCTGCTATAGACTGTGCTGAGGAGGAAAACAACAGGGTCTGCTCCTACGACTACGAAATCCGAGGATATCCCACTATAAAGGTAATAAAATACAATGTGCTGACAGTTTTTTATAAAAGAAGGTAATATTTAATTCAAAAAGAAAAGACTGTCAGGCCGAACAGAATGTTGACTGTTAAATAAAATCTCTTTTAATTGTTATAACAGATTTGTTTTTGTTTTATTTATTTATTTATGTA
>JAUBOC010000103.1:12340334-12350356 GCA_032275365.1 Anablepsoides cearensis | reverse complement strand
TTCTTATGTCCCTGACATACTGTTTATATTTTATTTTATGCTGTTTATATGTCAATAAATGTGTTCATTTTATTTTCCTCAAGAGTCTTTTAATTTAATTTTAGTTTAGCTTAGCTTAGCTTAGCTTAGTGTGCTTTTCTTATGTTCTCTAAGTATTTTACTTGAACGATTGCAGCTGAAATAACTGTAATTTCCCTTGGGGATCAATTCAATATTCTGATTCTGAAGAAGTTAGTGACCACACTTTAAAACAGTTTAAACAACAAACAGAGACAACAACACAAACTACAGAGAAATGACTACTAAGAGCTGAAAAACTCATAGAAATCCTTACTAACAGGATAATTAAATAGAAATAAAAAGACAAAAAAAAAGCTTGAACACAATCAAAGAAATATTCAAAGATGAAAAATGACCTGAGGCCAATAAAAGATCAGCTGTGACAGAATGAGACAGATGGGCCATGAAAAGTATTTTTAAAAGAAGCCAAAACGTACAAAAATCTAAAACACTTGTAAAGAAGAACAAACTGATTAAGAAGGTGTTTTTAAAGAAGTGGGAAATAATACTCTTCTAATAGATTTAATAATATTTCATAAAAGAGGCAAAGGAGCACAAAGGCCGGAGGAGAATGGGACAAAGGATGATGAGGAAACATTAATAATATGAAAAGTGAAATAAATCAAGAAACACACGTTAGACCAGTGGTTCCCCAACTGCCCCCCTATTAAAACTCAAGATCACTCAGTTCTACTATTCATTTTTTTAGTATTATTTACTTAAAGAGATAAAGGTTGAACGTCTTCTGGGGAGGTGGAGAGTAGGGAGGTTGGGAACCTCTCTAATAGACTGAAGATGAACTGTAAAATGACAAACAAACACAAAGCTGGAAGATTTGACTTCATTATAATCTGCTTAATGATCAATTGATTTATATGACAGCCAAACAGTGAAATTTCATTTTGATCCTAAAAGACTAAACAAACAGGAGTCTACGGTTTGTGCTCTGTTAAGTTTCATGAAGACTAATAATTAAAATTGTAATCTGAAAATCTGTTGACCAGAATCTTTATGGACAAGTTTATTTCTCAGTTTATTCTTACAGTTAAGTTCAATCATTCCATATATGAGAAAAACAAAAACACAAAGTTGAGGTAGCATTTCAATATTATGAGATAACTGCTGGAAAACATGCAGATTGTCTGTTGCTTTAAGAGCTGGACAGAGAGCTACCAATCTGGTGTTAGTACACAGCTCTACTGAGACAGGCTGGAGTTTCCCACTACAAATTTAGAAAAGTATAAATGTTACGAAAACTAAAAGTCATAGCACTCATCTTCTAAATGAGCTGAGAGTTAATATAATAATAGGTAAAGTAGATTAGAGTGTGCAGAAGTTAGATGCTAAAAAACATAAGGTGAAAATATAAACAGGATTAGTGTGAAGTCTGATAAAGTTTTGATAAAATAAATGAAAGCAAAAAAGTTAAAATTTAAAAAGAAAAAAATCTTTATTAAATTACAAAATAAAGAACAAATTGAACTTATATTTTAGAAATCAAACATGTAACTCTTCACTAAGTACAGGTTAAGTGTAGGAATAAGTCTGTTTATGTCAGTAATATAAGAACACAGCTTCTCTGTGTTCAGTATTATTATGTGGGTTTTACAGTTCAGATCAGATCCTCTGCAGAATGTTTACAGCAGAGTTAATATTTTCCTGATCAGCAGCCACACTGCAGAAATGTTCCCACTTCAAACATCTGTGTTTGTATTTGGAGCAGATAGGATTAGGCGGCAGCGGCATGTGTTCAAGCTGCTCTGGGTGAAAATCAATGAGACAAAGGGCTCCTTCTGTCTGCGCTCACACACGCTGCTTCAACATCTGCGACTCATTTCCAGCAGGTCAAGGCGGGTGGAAAGAGACGCCCCTCACCCTTCCTTCAACTTTAGTTTGCGTGTCGTCTCGTGGTCGTGTGAGGGTCGTCTGACCCGCGCTCACTTCTCTGTTTTCTCTCCTTTATAACCTAAACCCGGCTTTTATCTCTCTGTGCAGTTCTTCCCTGCTTACTCTAAAGCTGATTCAACAGGACAGGCTTACAGAGGTATTTGTGCACACTGACACCAATCATAAAGCCGCATGTTTGTTTACAGACAGCCTTATTTATTTCATAGATTTATGTTTCTAACAAAGTAGATAAGCTTTGGAGTTCAGTGGGGCAGTAATGTCTCAATCTGACACAATTCATCTAAAGTACAGCAAATGTCCTGTTTTTTAAATTTTTATTTTAAAATCATTAGATATTCGAAGCCTTCGCCACAGGATCATTGACAGGCTTGAAGCACATAAAGAGCCCGGGCCCCCCGCCTGCCCCCCACTGGAGCCCATCAGGTGAAAACTCTCACACAGAGTCATGAAAATAATAACCTTACACCACAGTCAGTTTAATGTTTGACATGTAATCCAGCAGAAATATAATGAAATTATTCTTCCAGGAGCAATTCAGGCTGCAAAAGAAGTGCTACAGCTGACTGCTATTGTTGCTATTGTTGCTGGTGATCTTAGTCCTAAAATTCTTTGTAAATAGTTGTATGAAACCGATGACTACTTAAATGTTGATAAAAGATTGATTACATCAGGGGCTGGACGTCCTGGGGGGCAGATAATTCTTATTTTAAAGTTGTTTATTCTGCTGCGTTGGCTACTAAATTTACATTTTTAATTTGATTTAAAATCTATTTTTAGATTAAATTAAGTAAGATAAATCAAGTCACCCACTGGCCACATGTGGCCCTTGGGCCACCAGTTGAATATCCCAGGTTTACATGAACTTCATGGGTATTTTGATAATATATTTTAGGGTTGGATAATATTGACATAAAAATGTATCTATCATAGTATTTTCAACATTTATTCTGGTATCACAATATTTGATGATATTTTTCTTTTTCTCTGCCTGCTTGTAGACAGTAGTCACACATTTTGCTTTGGTTGTGAATGATGAGGGTTGAGCAAAGATCAGTATCAGGTCTATCATTTTGTCTTATTTAATAAAGCTTTACAGGACGACTCCGTGTACCAGTCAGCTAAACACCAGTACAAAACTACCACCTCCGGGCTTTTCACAATAGAAGCACGTTAGTGTCTCCATACATTTACGTCGTGAATTAAATCTAGCCATATATTTTAGTTTTGTCCACACTCAAACTAGTCATTCGCTCTTCAACTCAGTCAGAATCAAAACCTATTTATTTAAGCTATCTACAACAGGTAAGATATTGTTTATGAAAATGTGTCTCTTGCAAATGAGATAATTGTGTTTTAAATAAGACTAACTCCGTATAAATAAAGTAAATAATCTTACCAAAATACCTTACTTTACTGAACTATGGCTTTAAAGAACCTTGTTTTAATCCCTGAACTTTGAATATCATGGACACAAACTCTGAACCAAAATGTATGATGGTGGTTGCAAAAACATTTTTTTTGTTAGGATCAACAGAAAAACCAAGTAAAAGCAACATTTGCACCAAACTAACCTCCTTTTTATTTTATTTTATTTTATTTTATTTTTTACATTTTATACACTTCTGCACTGGTTTAAGTTAGTTTTGAACCATTTTGCAGCTACTACAACCAGTTTTCACACCATGTCATAAAATCTCATCGCTGCTGTTGCAGATTTGTTTAGTAAACTTGAACACAGTGATCGCTCATTCTGCTAGTTAACCTAGAGTGTGCTTTCACGCAGGAAAAGCTCACTTGTTTTATTTAATTGATCCAAATTGAACATATTCAATTCAGTTCAGCCCAGAAGACTTGTTCCATTGACTTTCACTGCATGACCACCCCACGCTGTCCACATTTAGACAGCATGCAGATTATGACGACGCCTCGGCAGGAAACTCAAACAGGAAGTTGAGTTTATTTTGGTTCTGACACATAAAGCTGTCCTAACAGCTCTTGTGTCTTGAGTCAAAAAAAATTTTTTCTACCAGAACTGAAATATTTACTATTTGAGTTTTTTATCTTTCTGAAATAACTTCAAAATTTAGGTTCTAGACTGTAAAACTTGTTTATACTGTGTTGAAAAGGGGGTCAGATTAGACTTTATCATGTTCTAGTTGCAAGTTGGAAAACCAGTATGTTAGATGTCTACGTACCATACAAAAAGTGGTTTAATTAAACTTTTAGGAAAAAAAATGTTATTCTGTTGTAAATGAGATCAGACCCGAGATCATCAGTCTCTCTTGTCTCCAGCCAAGCAGAGCTCGATGTATTCTTTGAGACGAACAGTGTTCAGCACCTGGCGCTGATCTTTGAGGATGTTAACTCGTACGTCGGCCGAGAGGTAACGGCTCATGTTCCTAACAATTTGTCGTAGCTTACTGAAATATCTGAACTTCAGTAAATTGAATTGTCTTTCACGTTTAGTTTTCTCTCTGCTGTGTGTGCTGTGGACCTCAGGTAACCCTGGACCTGTTACAGTTTGACAACATCGCTGTGAGGAGGGTCCTGAAGAGTGACCACAGTCTGGTGACCAAACTGGGAGTGACAGAGTTCCCTTCCTGCTACCTCCATCAGCCGGGAGGCAACTTCACCAGACTGACAGTGTGAGTGTTCACACAACTGGCTTTCACCACAGCTGCTTAATATTGTCCTATGTGTACAACCAAATAATAACATTAACAGAAATGACAGAAAATGGATAAAGAAAACCATAAAAATCTGGTTTGATGCACTCTCTTCTCTCACTGACCTTCAACATTAACCTGTTGGGAGGTTTTACGATTGATGTGCCTTTTAGAGAAACAAGTTATTTTAGACGTGCAGCTTTTCTTTGAGGGAGGCTCTTATTTTGTAACATTTGATAGAAATCTGCGTCAGTCAATGCGACTTTCAACACAAGAGTGTCAAAATTACATTTATGGAATCACAGAAGTTTAATTTAAAATAACTCCAGCTGTTCAGTGGAATGTAACAGATTAATTTGATAGTTAATGTCGAATAAGATAAGATAGGACAGCAGAGAGGGAGTAAAGTATTGCTTTTACAAAATGATGACAGGCATGTTTCGCAATTAAATTTGTGCAAAAAGGTTGTGAAATCAACTATTTTTAGATTTGCACAAAAGAAACTTTGTTTTCTGAATATACATCAATTACAGATTGTGCTTCACATCCAAACAAATTATTTACCTGGCTGAGATGTTGTTGTTTTAAGTCTTATGTTTTAGGTCTTATGTTGGACATTTAGGAGCCATTTGCAAACAGAAACTGTCAGTGTGCACTCTGGCTGCTCGTTCTTTGTTTGAAACCAGAAATCAAAAAAGACAAAAAAAAAAACAAAAAAAAAAAACCCTGTAGAACCTAAATAAAAATCAAATAAGAAACTGTTATATGATTTCCAATTTTGTTCAGTAAATGAAAATGGGGGAAAAAAACGCTCGCTTTGTTTTTCTTTTGTTTGTTTTTTGAGACAAGAGGCCTGACTCAGAAGTTATCACTGCTCTTATATGTTGTGTAGAGAACAGTTTGTGTACAAACGCCTAAAACAGCATCGAATTCATTTGATCATATTTTACACACAGAAAACCTTATATCTTGAATGTGTTTTGTATGTGAATTAAATACAAAAAAACTGAGAAAAGTCCAAGAGATTGGTGTCTGATTGCCGATAGTTAGTTTGCCAAATAAATATTGAGACTGTTTAACATCTATTTTTGGGCGATCGACATTTGTATCAAGTCCAATCCAACCACGCATTAATTGAGCTGCATATACCGTATTCATAACGCATTATGTTTTAGTTTATAAGACTTGCAGGGTATAGGGTTTCCTGTGAGTAAATATGATCCTGAATTTGTTATAAACGGATATTTTACCTCAAACAAAATAAATGGAAAGTCAGTGCTTGTTAACCGTTTTTTACATTTTCATTTATTGCACAAGATCAGAAATCAGGTAACGGGTATCCAATTTTTACATTTTGTTTTAAAAACGTAATAAATTTGTGTTTTGTTGAGTTTTTAGTTTTCTTTTCAGTTTTGAATATACACTGACTGGAAATCCAGAGTTTGCACTTTTAAACCCTCATCTGTCATCACTTTAGTGGTTCAGAAGATCAGTCAACTCTGATGCAGTTTTTTTTAACGGGGTTTCATCCCATGAATTGTTGGTGCAGCTGTCAAAATGACAAAAATGAAGGGTTAAACAACACATTTTTACCACAGCTAAGAAACAGCGAACCTCACAGAGTTTCACTGAATAGTCTGTGAAATGTTGTTTCCTCTGCACACAATAAATCTTTGTTAAAACACGACACAGAGTCTGAGTTGGTCGGAGTTTCGGCGGGTATTTATTGTTCCGTGTGCTTTGCCTTGTGCTGAAAGGCTGTTTTGTCGTGTGCTCATTACCTGAACCGTATTCATGAGAATACTTTTAAACATCTGGCCTCTTAATGGGATCAGAGCATCAGAATCGCTCCCATTATTCACCATCATAAAGCGGCGCTGATCGTTCCTCACCCTGCAAATTCATCTGCTGTTTATGCCTCTTTGTTTGGCTCCTTCAATAACTTGGCATGCAAAGAGGACTCCTTTAGTTGACAAATGCAAAAAGGAAATGATTTATTGCTGATTTATTTATTCACCCTCCATCTCTCTCCGGCTCCCCACCCCCCTCATCTCTATCACTGTACAGAAGGGAGTTTTTTTTTTAAATTTCTTGCATGAAAACAATGCCATTGCTTTCCTGGCTTCACCTGCCAAACAAGCCCCCAGCCGCGCACGGCGACAGATGGCCTCCCGTCATCGCTGAATGTGTGATCCTGGGAGAGCTGTGTGTGTGTTTAAAACGAAGAGGATGCAAGGGCGTCTCCCATTCGTCATGCATGTAATGTGTGTCGGTCCCAGGTGAATGCGCTCGCCCTCGGCCCACCCTGATGCCGGGCTGCCCGCTGGCCCTGGTGTGGGGGGGTGGGGGTGGGGATCAGTGGATGAATGGCTTTCCCTCCACATCTGTACACTCCCACCAGACACGCAGGTGTAATTGAGTCCTTGGCTGGTGTGAGCGAGCGTGGGGCCAGAGTATCCATCCCCCTTATTACCATCCTGCTCGAGCTTTACAAACGCGCTCTCGCTGTCCGTGACGAGGGCAGAAAGCAAATGAAGAGGACACAGAGGAGGGGGGAGGTGGGGAGGGGCGTTAATGGCTTGTTCCTGTAGCAGAGTTTTCACGTGATCTGCCTCCCTCACAAAACTCAAACTCCCATCTGCTCAGAGTTTAAAACGCATTCCCCAAAAAGTGAGCACTGAACGTCTAAAACGAAATATTTGAAAACAACTCTACATTTTTGAGGTTTAATATAAAAATTATTTCGCACACACACACTGCAACAAGTGTTTACACACCTGGAAGCATTAAAGGGGTCTGTGACACTAGGGGGAGTAAGAAAATATTACAACATTTAATTTTCCTGATTCTGTATTGATTCTCTAAAGCATGGCATCGATTTTTAATTGAGGCCTAAAACATAAATTTCAGCAGTTCATTCTTGTGTTGTAATTTAGCCTCCGACCACTAGTGGGCAGCAGTCAGCCAATTATTTGACCTCTTCAATCCTAAAGAACCAGAGAGTTTAACGCTCTCTCAAACATCAGCAGTGTGAGTAATCATATAAAACAAACTGAGCGTTTTTTATTAGAACTTTTGGAGAACAAATGGTAAAATATCACCTTGCTTACAGTTTTGCAATATATTGTAATGTATCGCAATTTATCATATTGTGACCCCTATACTATGCATAATTTCACCAAATTCATGCAAATACACAGCCCTATGTGACTCATTATCCTTGTATTACAAAAAGTTAAATAAAAAATCTTTATTTTTAGAAAACTGTCTGACTTTCTTCTTAACTTGGTTTAGCCAAAATAAAATAGAAAGTGACATTAAAGGTAAACTCGTTAAGAAAAGGAACTCTTTGGTCTTTCTGGTCTTTGCTTGTTGACACAATATTATTTGAACTCTGGCTCTAAATCTCTCTGATAGTGACTGAAAATAATCCAAAGAAACATCAGATTATTCTCTACAGTCTGTGCTAGCTGTTGTAGCAATGCTCTGTTCACATGCAGACATTCTCCTTTGACATCACTTCCTGTTTCTTGACATGCAAATATCTCAACAACTGTTCATCTCAGCAGTGTGGAATTGTTTTTTAACATGCTGTCAAAGTTATCTTTTCAAAAATGCATATGTGTTTATTACAAAAATTTGATTCCACAGGTACTTTAAATAAATTAATACATAGCAATCATCTTGGCCCAGTAATTTTAAATCTATGTGCAGATATTTGTTTCCAACCATATATAGGTTACTGAAAATAAAAAATCAACTTTAATCTGATCCTGTGGGTTTAAATTTAAGATCATTATTGAAAGTTTTCAAAACTAGCAATTTCATTGATAAAGAAATAAACGCTTTTTAAATAAATATTTCAAAACATGCTGTATAAAACTAGACAGATCACTACAAATCAAGATCAAAGAATAAATATAATCATAATAAATAAATATTAATCTAAGTCCACCAAAAAAGGAGCAGTTCCAACATGTAACAAATCCAGAGGGTCTGCACCTATTTTTACCAACATAATTGGAAAACATCCTCTTTCTTCCAAATGAAAAAAGTATGACTGACAGCAAATTGCACAAAAAACAGTTTGCTGTTTGAGAATTATTTTACTATAATATTAAATTGTAATTCATAAATAAGTAAAAATTTGTGAAATAGCAAAAATGAATGTACACAAGTATATACACAAATGTGTGCTATATCTTTGAAAGCCTCTTCATATTTTCTCTCCATGAACTTTGTAAAATGTGTCCTTGAGGGAAGAGTGTAACCTGAAATAAAAGTGCAAACTATTATAGTGAAGTCTTTATCTCTGACCACGGACAGTCTCATGTCATGACGATCATGTTAAGGAGACTTTCAGTCCAGGCAGTTGCTTAATACTATAGTTCAATAAATGCCTTGTTTTATTTGCATTATTAGGTTAAGACAAGTAAATAAGGCAAGTGTCTTTACTCAGACATTGTCAGCAAATTAAAGCTTAATCATTAAATTAATACCATCATAAATCGCCTGACACAAAAAAAGGATAATGAAATTTGTTGCCAACACTTTTAATAATCAATTTTTATCAATTTTATCAGTTAGTTGTTGCAGCCCTAGATGATGTGCAACGAAAATTTAAATAAGACTAAATTATTCCAAATGAAACATTCATGTGTATCATTTTATTTGAGTGTTAAATTGTTTCTGTAATCACTGACTGCTCAAAATGATATTTTTATTAGGGTTAGCTATTTATTAGTATTCTATTACAGCTATATTTTAATGTTGTGTTACTGAGTATACCTGTATAATTAGGTGACCCGGGAGTCCAGTCTGACTTTTCTTTCTGTCCCACAGCAACTTTGAGGCTCGTGTGTTCTACTCTTACGCCCTCCAGAGGCTGCCGGGTGTGGTGCGTTCAGGGAACCCCCCAATGGTCCTCACGCAGATCCAGACCAACAGCACCGAGGAGCCCTGGAGACCGTTTAACAGGTACGAACAAGACACACTCAGCCGACGCTCATTATCCGCAGGAACTGTTTCCTGTGTGACCGTGTTTGCCTGCAGGTCCCGGGTGTATATGGCAGACCTGGAGTCGGCTCTGCACTACTCCCTGCGCGTGGAGGTGGCTGCTTTTGACGTACTGAAAAGGGACACTCGGAAAGCGCTCAACAAATACGTCTCGGTGCTGGCAAAGGTACCCAAACCCATCGCATTCAGACAGAAAGAACAGAGAAGTGTTTATGTTTACAGAGAAAACATAAAATACACTGCAAAAAATGTCTTTCTAACCAAGTTTTAAAACCTTATATCCAGCCAAAAAATGTATTTGATCTTATTTTGAGACTGATTTACTAAACAAGAACTGATTGTGTCAGAATATTAATCTTGTTTTCAGAATGT
>JAUBOC010000103.1:12259298-12273873 GCA_032275365.1 Anablepsoides cearensis | reverse complement strand
CACACACACACACACACACACACACACACACACACACACACACACACACACACACACACACACACACACACAATTATGACGAATCTTGCTGGATATTTGTTATGACTGGACTGACTGAGCCATTAGTTATAGGAGGCAGTGCTGGGAAAGGGGAGGGATACAAATGTGTAATAATGCCTCAACCATAGAATTTCAATCAGCCACTGTGTGTGTATGTGTGTGTGTGTGTATGTGTGTGGGTGTGTGTGTGTGAGGGGCACGTGTGCTTTGGCCCATTTCATCACACAAGTAGTTGACACCAGTGTAGAGGACACAGATGAGGATTCAGTGTTCTATGTTTGCTACCAAAAAAGAAGCTTTACTTTTAAAGCTCATCTGCAGGACATTTCTTTTTCCCTCTTAAAATTTACATTGATTCAGCTTTACCAATTTTTAAATAAATGTGAACAAGAGTTGAAAGTTTGGCTTATTTAATTTATGCGTCAATTTATAGTCAAAATCTACATTTGACTGAAGAGTCGCCATTTTTTGTTTATGCTAAATTTGACTAGTGTGGCAGTATGATTGGGCAAAATCGTATTGTGTGCAATTAATCATCAGAAAAACTTTAATCGATTATTTTTTGGCACTTGACGATTAATTAATTAATCAATAATTAAAGCCACCAGACAGACTGACTGGAGATTTCCCCGGTCAGTCCGCTCGGTGCTCCTCTCCGCTTCAAATACGAACGACTAACATTTAAAAATAAAAGAGTTCTATAAATTATTTATCATAACTGCGGTTTTACTTGGCCTATCAACACAATATAAAAATTGATGTAAAGCCTGAATCTGCATTTTTGACACAGTTTAGAACAGATTTTATGGAGAGCAAATCTTTCCCACTAGAGTGATTGAAATTTGTCATGTGACTAGGACATGAAGGCGTCCTGGGACTCCAAGGGATTAATCGTCATATTAATCGTTATCGGCTAAATACCATAATTAATCGTGATTAATTTGTTTGCCAATATTGCCCAACACTATGTGGCGGCCATCTTGAATCACGTTGACTGCAATGTATTGGTACACCCAATGCTTACTTTGTGAGTTCATTCAAATCTGTTAACTAGTTTCAAAATATTTTGCTAACACAGCAGAGTAAAAAATGTATGCACACAAACAATTACTTTACTGCCTTTTGCCTTTCAATGGAGGCCAATAAAAATAGCCAAGTACTAGATACCTCTACTTCAGGGATAGTCAATTCCGGTCCTCGAGGTCCGCAGCCCTGCATGTTTTACTTGTTTCTCTTCTCTGACACACCTGGTTTGAATGAATGGATGATTTTCAGGCTTGTGCAGAACTTGAAAGAGGTAATTCACTGACTGAATCAGGTGTGTTAGAGAAGGGAAAAAAGTAAAACATGCAGGGCTGCGCACCTCGGGGACCGGCATTGATGATCCCCTGCTCTACTTCATTCCTGAGCAACCAAAACAACCAAGACGAGATAACGCAGGGTTGGTCCGATGCAGATGACAAAAACGGTGAGAAAAAATAAAACTTTCTTAAAGATTTTATCATTAAAGTCTGAGCTCAACATCCAATCAAACGCCTGAACTGCTCCGATGTCTGTAAAAGGTTCAAGTGCACTGTGTGTACATGAGACCTGTTGTGTCCTCTTCAGCCACTAGTTGTAGGCCACCCAGTCAGATATTTATTACTATTGATCTAGCTGGTCCTGGCTGGAGACTTTTGTTCGGCCGACTTGAGGCTCTGACCTCAATTAAGTTATGAATTTCTATCCGATAGACTGTGAGTGCTTGGGGCCTGCTGTGGCCGAGCTACCACGCTGGGTTAATTAGAATTAGCTGTGCTGTGAGTCGCTCTCCCCGCCTCATGGATCATGTTGTTTTAATACAAAGTAGGGACAAAGGCAGGGAGGGATTGGACTGAAGCGGATGGGGTTGTATGGGGGGGTGCCGGGGAGAGTGATGAGGAGTGCGTAAAGAGAGACAGAAATGCAAAAAAAGAAGCATCAAGTTGAGTAAAAAGCATGTAATACAGACATCTTTATTCCTCCTATTGCCTCCTCTTTTGTCAGACATGAACGTGTCTCTCCTTCCTTCCTGGTATTGTGTTCATGTTGGGGTGAACCCGTCTCTCACCTGTCCGTCCTCTTTGTCAACCTAATCCTCTCTCAGTCACATAACCTCTTAGTAATCACACACTAACTCAGACATTGTGAAAGTGTACTCTGGACCATTCCTGGTCTTTGCTATTGTCCTTCTGCACCAAAGCCAAACCTTATTAACTCCCTTTCCCCCTGAATAGATCTGTAAACGCTAATTTCCACAGCAACTTGAAGGTTTGCCGGTAAGGTTAGAAGAGGGTTTTGGGACTTCCACCTGAAAAACAAAAGTATTGTGTGGGAACTGAATGTTATCTGCAAGTCAGGGATTACAGCACCTGGACAGAGATGACCACCAAGAGAGCAAACACACACAAACACACTCCATTAATACAATGCCATCATAGGTGAATACCTAACTCCAACGCTTTACCATAACCTAATTTAACCTAATTCTAATATTTAATCTAATGTTAAATCAAGACTTAATTTAAAAAAATCCTTTGCATCTAAGAAGAAAATCTGGTTCCAACATCTACCAGAAATGCCCCCCAAAATTGGTGTCTTCTGCAATTCTGAACCATGTTGCGATAAATAAAAAACAGACACCTCGTTCTTTGAAATTAAATTTTCTTCAGCGTTAAATTACCTATAGTTCCTTGATCAAAAAAGTCCCACACTCTTTTAGTTTCGGACCACTTTTATCTTTGAATGTAGCAGATTTGAATTGTCCTCATTTTAGTCTGACTTTAATGCTTAAGTGTCAAAATTTATTTCTGGTCAAGTTGCAGCAACTTCATTGTCATTTAGGATAGCACAACTCACCATACACGTGGTACCTCCTGCCAGAGGCCCTCGTTATTTTGTTGGCTCTGGTGAGGCAGAGTCTGAGACCTCAAAGTATCAAATATATAAACTTAGCAAAAAAAATAAGGAAACTGGTTTTTGGTAGATTATTTCTTTGTTGTAACAATGTTGGCAATAAATTTTATACCCTTGGGTAGCCTGTTAACTTCACTTTTAAATGGCACCACATTTGTAAGGAACATGCATTTGTGAGATGAGCAGTAGAGCTGAGTATGTAGGGTTGTACACATGAAAAATTTGACAAATCTTCTCTGCCAAACGGCTTATTTAGCTGTAGTTATTGACATTTGTTTTGTGGTTCTGTTACTAGTTGCTGTCAGTCTGGTGCACGTCATACAATATATTGCCAAGAAGCATTGTTACAAAGAAATAATCCACCAAACACACATTTCCTTACTTATTAATTTTAGTTTTCTCTTATGGCCAATGTTCTGCTGAGTATTTGTAAGGCTCCATGAGTAATTTTTGTAAGAGACGCCCTGTGCACATATTCTGCCTTCTAACGGTTTCAATTTCATGTTTTTTTTGGTTTGGTTCTTACTGCATTAAGATGCCACCCAAACACGCTGCAGGCCTTTTCTGGAGCAAACACTGAATTTGTGTTTTTTGTTTATGATTTGTGGGTACTCTGAGAACGTAACCCCCATGAAAATTATAGTTTCACTATATTTTTTTCTGGAACGGTCATGAAAAATTTTCTTCATGAAAACTTTGTCGTATTTTTATTTTTACTTTCTTCTTCTTTGTTCCTCAAAAAAAGTTGATTAATCAAATTAAATAAACCATTACTGATTTTGGAACAGGGTTGGAAATAAGTGGAAGCTGAAGAAGATCAAACAAAGTTCTGTCATTACTTTGTATCGTAATAAATTAAATGTAAATCATAGTAAAATTTGACCCAGAATGTTAAAGTAGCTCTTATTTATAAGAGCGAATTTCATTATCAAAGAATATTGCAGTTTACAGCCAGTGAGTTCAGTTATTTCTAAACTTAATCTCATTCTACAAATAAAATTTACTTCATACAATATAATCAAATGAGGTTTTACTGTCCTGTTTCCTGCAGTTGGTGCTGCCTGCCCCACTTTCCCTGCTCTGAGAGTATTAGCTGTGGGAACAGTGACATGGTGAGGAAGAGGAGAAGCTTTAATGGACCGTACCGACACCGGGAGCCCAGCTACAGTTGGCAGGTGGTAGATCTGTGATCTGTGTATTCAAACACACGCACAGCTACCTATTGTGGTCCCTTGATCCTGGATTAACTATCAAACGAGCCCTTAATGCTGGTTACCAGGGTTTGGGAACAATTCACTAAAACAATCAGTTGATTACTTTCCAACGATTTTCCTCCTCTGCCAAGCAAATAATAATACTTTTTTTGTTTTAACTCTTAAGCCCCCCTCCCATTTTTAATCAACAAATTAAGCATAAATCATGTTTGATCTTTATTTACTGGTTGCTCAGCAGTTGGTAGAGGTCAGGAGAGATTACTGGTTGCTCTAATAGCTTGCAAACAAGCCAAACATTCCTCTGTTCCTCTCATGAACCGCCTCACATTCTCTTTGTTTCATGTTCTCAGGCTTTGGGCAAAAAGGACAAAATAATAAAACTGTGTGTAAAAGTTTTATCTGGGCCAGTATAACAAATAATTCCCCTCTTTTCATCCTTCACTCTTCTCCTCTTTGACTTCCCTCAACTTAAAAGGATGTTCACCCACATTCTAATGAGAGGCATATTGTTCTGTAAGCTTTACATAGTGAGATAATTTGGCATTGTGACAGAGTGGTATGATTTAGCTGACTGTATTTTTCCCTCAGCCACCTCATAAATCTGCTCTCAGCTACTCTGAAGCTAAGGTCCAGTTTCTTTAATATTCAGCCTGCTCTGCTGCCGACTTGCTCCGACACCAGCAGGTGGAAAAAGTCCAGATGACCTGAATTCATGAATGGAGCTAACAGCTCTACTCCCACTGCGGACCAAATCCCACCTCTTCAAACATCTGCTGGCTTTTTGCAGCTAAACTCTGCACAAAACATCATTTTATAATATAACTTCTATAACTGATGATGCCGAAAAAGTGAAGAAACAAGTGCTGAGTAGGAGGTTAAGCACAATCAGTCAAAATGGGTAACAGAATAATTAGTTTTCAAATTCAGCCACATATTAATATCACCCACCACCAAAAGTGAATGTGGAGCAATAATATTTTATCTTGTTTCTGTGTTTGTCAGTTGCACCCAGAGTCAGGAATGCACTGCCCTAACCCAGCCTTGGTTCTATTGATGCTTTTAAAAAACATCTGAAGACTTTCTTTTACAAACAGGCTTTTAGCTCAGATGTCAGCTTTATTACCTCCGCCAAGGGAGGAGGTAATGTTTTCGGTCGCATATGTCTGTCATTCTGTCGGTCTGTGGACAAAATTACTGAAAAACCTATGAACAGATTGTCATGGAATTTTTACCACATGTGGGTATTGGCCAAAGGAACACACCATTACATTTTGGTTATGTTCCGGATCACGATGCGGATAAAGGAATTTTTCTTTTAATTCGAGGCTGTAACATTATATAAGACGCACGAATGAAACCGAAAGTAGGCTACAATATGAAACTGAAAGTAAAGTCACAAACTCGCTGGGACACATCCCGTGATGTCTACTATCGGGACAGTTGTGATTATTCTCTTATCAACTAGTATTGCTGATGTTACTGCTGTCTGGAGACGTTACGGGAATAAGACACAGACAGAGCGTGCGGGGTGGGGGGTGGGGGTGGGGCCGCTGTCTGTGTCTGCGCTGACTTTACGAGGAAGAACCAAAGATGGTCAAACCGTTAAAAACTCATAAAAAGGGGATAAAACAGACGTTTTGCACAGTGGAATCTGACTGATGAAAACTTCTGAGCTTAATTTGGGACCAGTTGTTGGTGAATAACGTCAGGTGGCGAGTCTCTGACCTTTTTTCCTCTCCTTTTGCGCATGAAGTCAGGATGAAATTGGCGGAGGTATGCACTCTCTGAGTGCTTCTAGTTTTTTAACCTGTTTTTACTTGTACTTTGTATAAATGTGATGCTTTACATTTTTTTCTCGCTTTTATTTTGAAGAACTTTGTCATTTTATATCTGTGAAAGGTGCTATAAAACTAAACTTTACTTGACTTACTAGACATAGGAAAAAATATTTCATGAACCACTGAGCTTTTTTTAATGAAACTTTCAGAAAATAATCGTGCACAATAGACTACAACTAAATAGCTTTTGAAGCCAACCTAATTAAAGATGGTTCCCTCAGCTAATCAATGTGTCTACACAAAAATGTTTATAACTTCACAGATCATGCAAGATCACATAACACCGCAAGATAATTGTGATGGTTTTTGACCCGATTTTGCCCTTGTGACAATGTTAAGGACACCCTGATTATGGTGATGGTCTAAAGATCATTTCAGGAGATATTCCTGCCATGTGTGGTGAGTAAAGAGTGATCCAGTCAGCTTGGAAGGACTTTAGATGTTGGTGACGTCTTTTTTGATTTAAAATGGTCCACACAAGGTATCGCCATGGCTTCTTTCTAGCCGGCCATGTTTATTAACTTTGAACTCATGTTTGATCTCGAGAGGTTTTCCCATCTGACATTTAACTGTTTGTGAGTGAAATCTGTTTGTGTGTGGTGTGTTGTATTTGCTGTGTGGCTGTAGGACCAAAGCTGTTACATATAGGATTTTTATCGTCATGCATGTGTGTGGACGGGTTTTTTCTACAACGTGGGGAATTTTTTACCAAAAAAAAGCAGCCTTGTGGGGACCGAAGTGCATTGTGGGGACCAATGCCAGGTCCACATGGGTCCAAATGCAAATTACAGGTGTGGGGTTCGGTTTAGGACCAAGGTTTATGTTAATTTTAGGGTCAGGTAAGAACCTGTGAGGTTAATGTTAGAGTATATGGTCAGGGTTAGGATATAAAGTCTAAAAAACATGAATAGAAGTCAATGGAAGGTCCCCACGGGGTCGAGAAACAAACGTGTGAGTGTGTGTGTGTGTGTGTGGGGGGGGGGGGGGGTCTCGGTCTATGAAAATCAACCAACAATTTTAAAATCTTACCGTGTAAACCAGACATACGATCACATTAGAATGATGTAATTATCAAGGTTTGCCTCAAAACTGCTATAATCCATTCAGTCATTTCTCTACATATGATGACCTCAGTCTAAACTGGCATCAAAGATGGCGGGTGACATGCATTACTTCCAGGAATGTTAGGCCTTTAATTACTACCTGTAAAGATTTATGCTTCCTGCTTTTATCCCTTTGAAGTCTTGGCACATGTTAATCATAATTTATCTTCTAATGACTGTAGATGTGTTACATAAAAAAAAGAACAAAAGCTCTTTTTATAAATCAGTCCAACTTCACTGTCATTATCCTTATATGGCTGTAAATCATCAGTGAATTGTTTTGTAGTTATCCCATTGTTAAGTCCACCCACTCCTGCGAGCGTTCAAAACAAAAGGGGCCACGCGTGACCACAAAAGAGAAAGTCATTTGTGAAATGTCCTGATTATGTGGGTTGTGCAACATAAAACAATTTGCCTGATTACTTCCAATTGATTTGTCCTCACAGTTAAGACCTCACTGAGCGGCCTGGTGGGCTGTGTGTGGTGCCACGCCGCCGGGCAGGGAGAGGAGTAATTTCTCCGATGTGCAGCTGAGCCAGCTTACAGACTAAGCTAAAGCCTGCTGGATGCTGCTAAACCTCGGAGAGTCTAAACACAAGGCGAGCTACCAGCTAACTCTGTCTGCTAAAGCTCCGGGGGATTTATGTGTGGCACAAAGTGAATTAAAAGTGACCTTCTGGAAGGGATGGACTGACGGAAGGGAACAGTGATGCTGGAGACGTCAGGTTTCCCCACCTGAGCTCATATTTGCCTTTAGGAATTCCTTTCCCATCATCTCCACCGTCTTATTCATCTACAGTTGTAGCATTAATTAGTTACTTCACTGGAGCTGCTTTAACTAATGTTTTTAAATGGAGCCAGATATGTTCTGAAAGAGCACAGAAAAAAGGACAAACTGCTGCTCACCTGACTGTTGATGTCTGCTTTGTGCTGTAATAAGAGAGACACCAGCTCCTTGTGTCCTCTGTCACAGGCCCAGTGCAGGAGAGCGCGACCCTGCCAACACAAGTACACTAAACTGTAAACTCAAAAACAGGAGTTCTAAAGGCATTGACAACAAAACACGTGTCTCCCCCTCACTATTTTTGGGTTAGGTTTAGAACTAAGGTGTGAAGGTTAGGGTTAGGTTACAGAAATGAATGAAAATCAATACACAGTCCTAACAAGGATAGTAATACAAACTTGTGTGTTTATGCAAGTTCAATGAAACAGACAAACTGAAGAATTTATTACTCTTTATTTAAAACTCTGAGATCACAGATCTCTTTTTCAAAGGATGTCTGAGCTTTAAGGCAGCTTAAACATGCATGTTTTTGTTAGACTGTCGGAGGAAACCAGAGTAAACCCACACAAACACTAGGAGAACACGCAGACTCCACAGAAAGACCCCAATCCACTGTGCAGCCCCAACAATCCTGCACATACAGCATTCTTTAAAAGTCTAACTGATGGCACAATGTGCACACCCACACACCCAGGTTTGTTTTTATATCCCTGTGGGGACCGTAGATTGACTTTCATTCATTTTCTGGTAATTTTATAGCCTAAACCTGACCATTTACCCTAAAGTTAACCTCACAGGTACCTGCTTGACCCTAACACTAACCTAAACTCAATTCACACCTTGGTCTTAAACCTAACCCCCCACCCAAAATTAGCATTCACACTCGCGGGCCGGGGACCGGGCATTGGTCCCCACGATGCACAGTCGGTCCCCATCAGGTTGCCTTTTTCTGGAAAACGGTTCCCATGATGTAGCAAAAACATGTCCACACACACGCACACACACACACACAGTCCTTTCCTCAGGTCTAAGATCCTTGTTCTAATAAAGCCACACAAGCTCATTTTTCAGTGAGGCCAATTAGGTAAAGCAAACTCTCCAGGTCCACCCTCTGTTGCTTAAATCATATTGATCACCGAGGCTGCATGGTAAGATGGGTACTTATGAGTCAGGCCAGAATACAAATAAGTAGCTTCTGCCCCAGTCGTTCTGTTTCAGGTGTTCTGCTGCTGACTGCAGGTCATATTTTTACTGTGCACCAGCTGTTTCAAACAGGACACTGTTTCACTCAGTAAAGTCTAAGTTATCGGAGTACTGCAGTGACAGTTGTGTCATAAACAACACTGATATTCACCAAAAATGTCTTGTTGGACAAGGTGAAAAATTAAGACATTATTTTCTTGTCAGAATGGTGTGCTTTGATGAAGCAGGACACGTTCAAAAACAAACACAAATTATTAGATGACAATGGAAGAGGTAAAGAACAGAGACAGTAAAATATTAATAATTAAATAAACATACAAGTTGCACATCCTGTCTGGTAAATGTGGCAAAACATAAAGTTTAGTCATTTAGACCATATCAGATAAAAACTTTTGTGAACACCTAAAGGAAAACTAAACAGGAAACAACAAAACTAAATGTTTAATGAAAAAATAAAAATAAACAACATCTCACAATTTAAATAAAAACTAATCCCCAAATATAAAAATCAACTTACAAAGCAGACATTTTTCTGAGAGTTTCTTGAACTTGGACTTCTGATCTTTAGTGTGACAATCTAACCTGCTTGTGTTCTAAAATAATGATGCACAAATGCAAGAATGAATCTTAACTAATCAGTAAAATGCTACATTAAAAAAGTAACTCCATTTTAGCAAACTCATATACACCAGTGCTGTGGTAATTATTACTAATTCATAAACAATAATGATGCGATATCAGTTACATTTTCACTACTTGACTATACTAAAACAGCAGAAACTCCTAAATTAATTTCAATACAGATATTTATTTTTTCTCATTAGGAGAGAAAACTGAAGTATTAAATTGATCAAAAAATGACTGAAGGCACTTTTTAGACACATATATTTTTGTGACATATGTACTTAAAATAATTATTCTTAAATCCAAAGAAAGATTGATTAGGATTTATTTGTGTCAATGAAACAGCAATCATCCTAAACAGAATATACAAAACTACTGTTGTCTTATTTTGATGCCTTCATTTTTTTCCTTGCTTTTGCTCCTGTTAAAAGAGGTAGACTAATAAATATGTAAAATAAAAATAACATCTGAGTATGGGAGATTTAGACCTGAGGTTCTCAAACTGGGATCCCAGGACCTCCAGGGGTTCTTGAGTTGTAGCTTGGGGGTCCGCAAAATAAATTGCAATAGACGACAAAGTCATATCATTTAAAAAAGTGTATATACTGTATACACATGGGGAACAATATGTTAGTAAAACAAACACACTTAAACTAAAAAGAAAAATTGTTCCCATGACATTTAAAAAGGTTAAAATGTTAGTAAATTATTTTTAATTAGCATGAGTTTTTTGGGGGGAAATTCTTCTCCCTGTAAGGGGTCTGCAGACCCAAAAGTAAAAGTTTATCAACCATTTGTCTGTGAAAATTTCTCACACAGTTAGAAGTTAAACACTTTGGTTGCAGAACAAGAGCATCTTTCTGTCTCTGAACTGCAGATGCAGGTCAGACTTCCTGCTGATGTCAAACCTCTCCACTGCCCTCTGCTGTCCGCTTCACAAAACTACAGGACAGAAGAAGACCTCAACAATGGCTCTGAGCAGACAAAGCCTGATCAGCTGAGACTGCTCAGCCATCTGGCCTTTGACTGTGAACTCAGTGGCCGACTGCCTGTTTATTGTGAAGAGTGACTCTGGTGAAAAAAAAAGGCAGGGAGCCATTTGGCCTTGTTGATAATGAATCAAAGGCAGATGAACAGATTTCAGGGTCGATCTAGAAAACACCTCACTATGATAATGACAGTTTATGCACTTTTACATATTTCCCTCCTAACAAATGGTTACATGCGTGACTACAGAAATCAAACTGTAACACATACAAAAAGAGCTGCTTAATCAAATATTTCCATGTTTTCTCCTGCTCTCAAGTAGCCAATAATCTTGCTTCATTATACTTCAGTAGAAATTATTTGTATACAAACATAATTCTGAAAATATTCCAATCCAATAAGCCTATTTATAGCGGCTCTCACATGCAAACCACAACGGCCTTTGCGTATTTCTTGGCGCCGTACCTCTTCATCTTTTGTATTGACATCCAATTTTTGGGAGCTGATGGCCTTCCTGACGTTTTCAATGTTGTTTTCTCTGCAGTAGTCAAAGATGTTCTTATCTTCTTCCCTGAAAGCAAAACAGCACAAGTATGAACCCATTAAAACAATTAAAGCACTCTGAGACGAACATTCCTATAAAATTCAAACATGGCTTTGAATCGCGCTCGCTTTGGTTTTCCTCGCACGGTTTGATCGCTTTGTGCAGTTCATGCTTGGCAACAGAAACAAAGTTATCTTCCACTGCTAAAATATAACAGAATACTTTCTTTAGTAACTTAACAGGTGCTTGAACTTCCACACGGGTGTGCACATCATGCAAACATCATATTACTGGTAATGATACGAGTATTCAGTCATCCTAACACATAAATAAACAACCCTCTCCATCTCATGCTAGAGGAGAAGTCACACGTGCCACATCCCTCTGGGACGGCGGCACCATCCCACCTCTAATTATATCTCTGTGTCTCTAATCACCTCCTGGCATTGGGGACAGAGCTGAGTGCTGTGGAGGGGGGGGTGCGGCGATGGTGGGAGAGAAGCTGAAAGAGGAGGGGGATAGAAGGGCCAAAATCTCATTTAAAGCTTTACGCCTTCCCCTCCCGTTTTCCCCGTCCCAGCCATTCAGATTAATTGAATTTAGTGCTCTATTGTCTGAAAGAAACCTCACATACCTGACGCTTCTGCTGCTCCCACGCACTCACACAGTCATCCCTAAAGCCTCACCCCCATAGCTCCTGCCTGTAATAACCCTGTAATAACCCATCGCTCCCAGTGCAGGATCATAGAACACACGGCTGGCCCCGGGAACAGGAGCCGCAGCTGAGAGTGTGTCTCCATTAAAACTGAATGTTCCGCTCAGACTGAACACCTCACACCAACCAGTCCTTCAGCTGAATCCCGTGTTGGCACACAGTGGTCAGGTTTATCGTCCGTTATCTTTTACCCGCTTCTTCCTTTCAGGGTCACCAGTTAGCCTAACGTTCGTGTTTTTGGTGGGAGGAAACTGGAGTAACCAAGAGAAAACCCACGAATGCACGGAGAGAACGCGCAAACTCTACCCAGAAAGGGTAGAGTTTGATCCGGCAACCTTCTTGCTGGGAGGCAACAGCTCTACAGCTGAGCCACTGTGGTCAGTTTTAACCAAGAACAATGGATTCAGTCTCTGTCAGCCAATTAGAGATTCTCTGTTCTTCATTGTAGGGATGAGCAATGTGGCTGTAAAATATATCACAATATAAGTTATCAATCGATATTGATAATTACTGATTAGTTTTTTCTTTTACCTATTTGAAATAAGGAGCAGGATATAATAATAATAAAGGCTGATTCATGCTGCTAAACTGGTGACCTCTTTTATCCACAATTTTCTCTCAAGTTGTTGCTCATTTTCTCCTTTCACGTTGTTCTTTTTTTTTTTTGAAGCAGTTATGAGGCACGGTGGTGAAACATGAAACTTCTTATGCACATGTTATTCAACAGGTTGTTGCTAGCTTATCAAGTGAGCTGATGCTGCCAACACTATAACGTTTTAGACAACTTATGAAGTTCGTCCAACACTAAAAATGTCTAAGGTGAATGGAAATTAAAACAAATCTAAAGGAAGCATCTTTTGGACCTATACATACAGTAATGCTAACAATTAGATCAAACATATAGCCGATATGAGTAAAACAGTTATAAAAAAACTTTTCATAAGTCGGCATAAGTTGTCTAAAACCTTAGTGTGACAGGGCCTTAAGGTGCCTGTGACGTCAAATTTTTGTAACACATATGAATGCATTTTTAGAAAGAGGACATTGATAAAATATTGCAAAAGAAATTTCATGTCGCTGAGATGAACAGTTGTTGAGATATTTGCCTGTGAAGTAACAGGAAGTGATGTCAAAGGGGAATGTCTGCATGTGAACAGAGCGTTGCTACAACAGCCAACAACACAGACTGTAGAGAAGAATCTGATGTTTCTTAAGATTTTTTTGAGTCTCTATCAGAGATGAAATAATATTGTTTCAATAAACAAAGACCAGAGAATTTTCTTTGTTAAAGAGTTCCCCTTTGATGTCACTTCCTCTTTCACTTTGGATGAGCCAAGTTCAAAAGAAAGTATGCCAGTTATGGGAAAAAGTGGGTTAAATTGTATGTATTACTACAACTTTCTTGAATATAAAGATGTTTTCTTTGACTTTTTTGTATTTGAAGAATATGCATGTCACAGGTCAAACACCTAAAGTGTTACCTCTGCCTACATCCCTCAGAATGCTGTGTGGTTCTGAATCGAACTTCAGTCAAATTATCAACATTCTATCAGATGTAATTTCTATTTATATTGATCACGATAAAAATTGTTATAATTTTATTGCCCAGTCTTTCAACGTGATTCTGCACAGCAAAAACATGAGCTAAAAATCACTTCTGAGATAAAACTCCTGATCCACAAAGTTCCCTCTGCAATTTCTTCTTTAATCCTACTTCGATGTTCACTTTCTTCAGCTTTTCACCTTCTCATTTCCCCCCCACCCCTTCACTTTCCCCTTCATCCTCTCATCAGCTCATTGTGAAATATGAATACCTCATTATGCTTTTATCGCGGCAAGGTTATGTATGAGCACATTCATTTACATACCCCTGATTACTGCGGCTATGTTTATTCATGAAGGGCCACGCCCACTTCCTTGTCTGATGGCCATCGTGACCCTAAGTGTCCCTGATGTGTGGGCGCCATCCGTCTCCCCCCGGCAACTAATCAATAAGCCGGGTCATCAGTCTCTCGTTGATGGTCGGACGGGACTGGCATGACGGATGTATGACACTCGTGTGTGAATAACGAGCTAAAACACACATTTTGTTTGCGGTTACATAAAGAACAAACAGCAGAAGTGAACACAACTAAGAACTACTTGTAACACAACGAGCTCACCCCAAACAAATGATTAATGTGGGACCAACAAACGACAGCGCCGCAAAGCATGCTGGGAAGGTCACGGGCTACTCTGTCATCACCCGGAGCACCGAGGGTTCTGTGTTTGCTTCTGTTGCACGTGTGCGTGTCCAGTCTGGTGTACTGGTAGATATGTCCTTCATCCATCAGGCCTAACTGGTCACAGTGGTGAAGAATACTCATCTACCTGGCCTGATCAACAACACGGCCCCGCCATCCATCAAACACACACAATCTCTCATCGCGCTTTTCTCTCATCGAGGTTTTTTTTTCCCCGCAACAAGGCTGAGCTCCGTAAAAGTGCAAGAAACACACTGCAAAAACTGTCCATCTAACCAAGTTTTAAAATCTTATATCCAGCCAAAAAGTCTTTTAGATCTTGTTTT
>JAUBOC010000103.1:12247057-12259198 GCA_032275365.1 Anablepsoides cearensis | reverse complement strand
GTAAATCAGTCTCAAAACAAGATCAAAAAGATTTTTTTTGGCTGGATATAAGATTTTAAAACTTGGTTAGATGGACATTTTTTGCAGTGCAATGAGAACTGAAATGACTTGTTTGGCTTCCAGCAAAGAGCACAGGATACAAAGCCTCTGGAGATTTTTTTTCCAAGATCTTTTCCTTCAAGTGGTGAGTGTGTGTTTCAAAAAAAAAAAAAAAAACCCTCCAATATCTCATATTGATCAGCACTGTAGCCCAGAAATATTGCTAATCCATCGTGTTTCTGTCAATGCACACTCCACGAACACAAAGAGAGAGGTTGAGCGAGCAGCGCAATTAAATCCGTCTGGTTAACAGGTGCTTAGCTGTTTAATATGGAGCGTGTTTATGTGCGAGAAAAGAGGAAATTGAAAAAAGCAGCGGAGCAGTGAGTTCATCGCTTCTGGTAGGTTATGCATGGCTTCGAATCTTAATCGCAAAGATGCATAGCGTAAAAAGTTGCATGCTTTATGTGTGCACAGGTGTGTGTTTGTGTCATGTTAATCTCTTCCTCCTGACTGCGCGCCCCCCTTCCCCTCCTCAAACCCTCGGGGTTATTGCTGCTACTGGATGTCACCGAGGGGAGCAGCGCTCAGGGAAGCCTGCTGGATCCGCCTCGCTCTGCTGGGCCTGGTGTGTCTCCATCACCCCCCCCCCCCCCCCCCCCCCCCCCCCCACCCCCCCTGTTTAATTGTGTAATTAAAAAAAAAAAAAAAAAAAAAAAAGAGGGTGGTGGTGGGGGGACTCTGGACACTTCTTACCGGGGAATATGCATACTAATCAGTCATTTAGGAAGAAAACCTGCAGGATTCACACGTCCCATTTTCATCTCCAAAACACTCTTTTTGCATTGAAATGAAGGCGGGGGGGTTTCTAAGCTCGAGTAAGTCTGCCAGGCAAAAGTAAATGGAAAATGTATGTCATTAGCATAAATCAGAACTGCGTGACATTTCCAGACCCTGGCTGCAGCTACAGACTGTTGAATGGCAACAAATACAGCAAAGACCCGTGGTAAACAGACTTGGGCTGAGTTGACCTAAGCAGTAAATGAGGGATGATTCACAGCTGGTGCTAAAAGCTGAGTCTGCTGCAGCACAACTAAGAACTGAGAGGGAAAAAAAACACACAAAAAATAAATAAATAAAAAAAAGCACCAAGTCTTTATCTGCTGAATGGATACAAAACATGAGTTCTTGTGTAAGTTCTGAAATAAATACCGTATCATTTCCTCCTGGTAAAGAGAGCTGACTGCTGCTCCTCCAAAACCCGTTCTCCTTTCTGCTCCTCGTCTTTCCTGTGAGAACAGAACACTATTCAGAAAATCATTTTACACACAGTTAATAGTCAAAGTTAACATTTACAGGTTAAATAAGTGCAGTTCACCAACCTGCTGTGGCTCAGTTCAGCAGCTTTTCCTCTATGGACAGAGGTTTTGACCTCACACTTCACTATAGACCCATTACAATAGAGATGGGCCCATCCATTCACCATGAATAGCTCTACCTGTAGCCTCTTACTCAGTCCTCTAATGCATGTTCATTTCTAAATGTACAATTTTACAAATAAATACATAAAAGCCCCCACAGGCTTTGCACATGACCTCATCACTAATAACAAACAAAAAGAGTACAAAGAGAATAAAAACATATTGCCCCCTAATTTGTGACTCTTGTTAATGTTCAGTTTTTTTCCCCATAAAACTCCACATTACATCCAGTTCAACAAAGACTTTAATACTCAGACCTTTCTTTTCCGTCCAGCCGCAACTCACAAAAGAACCTGCACAAATCTGATTTCAGGAACCAGGGAGAGTGGGGCGAACGGGGCAGGAGGAACAAAACAACTGCAAGTGCACTTTTGAGACAAACTAATTCACTTCAGAAACTCGGAATATTCGCTGATGCACTGGCCCTGCTCCTCTGCACTATAATGCAATAGAGAGCCAGTGTCTGCTCAACAATTGAGAGGGGAACAGAGGTCAGATTGTGGCTATTCTTCTCTCCCCTGCTTCTCTATCTATGCACTCCGACTTACACCATTTAACTGCGCTTCCAGAAGAATAGCTGCTGCCATGCTATGACGCTTTGTTAACACTAATGCAATCAGGTTCTTTTTTTTTTGGTGGTGGGGTACGTGCTGGACTGTACTCTGTTATTGAGCAACTGTGAGGGCAGAGTCAGCAAGTTATTTCCCAACAAAATAGCCAAAGAGAAATGTGGCAGACAGTGCCACTGTTTAGAAAAACGACAAAATGAGGAAGTGGAGCAAAAAAAAAGGATAGGATAAGCATCGAAAAGTAGTGATAGGGTTAAAGAAGAGCAGGAAGAGAGTGTTATCGTGCACAATGAAAAAAAAGAAAAAAAGCGATGATAAACAATAGTAAATCACATAGCACATGTGAAAGCATTTTAAATATTTGCTTTTTGTTCTCAAAGAAAACACTTTGAGCATGTTTCTTTAGTTTTCTGAATTTGAGTCCAGTACTTATTTTTAAACAGTATAACAAACATACAGTATAGTGATGAAGCATACAGAAAAAAAACATTTAGTTTTCAGTGTTACATTTGTGAAAATGTACTGTTTTTGTAAAAATAAGAGTTTCTTTTCACCTCATTTTAAATGGTGCTTCTTAATATATCTATCATTATGTTCAGTGCTTTATTTCCACAAGCACTCATGTATAAACACATCAGAGATACAAGCTATAAGGTTGTTGTTGGAACTAAATGTGCACTCTGTTGCCTCGAAGGACAACTTGTTCATGGTACGACTCTCCAGGCACAGTTAAATAACATGACACAGGAGCACAGCAAAGAGAAGCAAACAGTCACATATAAACTGGAAATTAACTTGTAACAGTTTTATATACCATAAAGTCAACTAAAGAAGAAAACAAACCAAAGGGGGGAGAAAAGGTTTTGTGATTAATGCGAATAAAAAATAAAAATTGAAAAAGCTGGAAAGACAATAACAATACAACACTGACATCTACTGGCAAAACACTGCATTACACCCATCCTCGGCAGAAACGACTGAAGGTTGTTTGACATTCTTTCATGTTACTGTGTGAAAGACTAATTATGTGACCCTGAGCTGCACATGAATTTAAATTATTATTTAGCACAGAGTTATCAGGTTTATAAGAGGTTTTTTAAGCAATATTATCATGGCATAAGAAACAGTCGCCAGCTAAATATCATCAAATGTGACAAAACAGATACTTAAAAAGACTGCGTATATAAGACACATGTAAAATTCTAGCTCCAGCTGCAGAACAAGAAATATGTCCAAAATCCTTAATAAACTTGAACGACTTAGTTTCAACTTTCAATTTTTAAAACAAGTACCGATCTTTCAGAAATGGTTTTTGCGTTACCTTTGTGCTGCCTTCAGGGTCTAACACGTTCACACAGGAAATGTACTCTCGCATCGCCTGCTCCGCATCCATGTCTCCAAGCTGCTTCCAGGCTTGCCTGTTAAGATATGACAAACCAGATCACAATCAGCTGCACATCAGAGGTGAACTGTGCTACATGTTTGGATAAAAAGTCTCTTAAAATGGTGAAAATTCCTAACAGCATGATAACACAAGCACTATGAAATTCCCATAAAAAAAATTATATTACATAATTATAATACCATTTACCATAATGAACAAGAGTGTAAAAGAATACTTTAAGTATTTGTAACATTAATGTATTCAGTTTATATTTTCTGAGGTGGGCAATTTATTTATTTATCTACATAGTTTCTCTTTTTATGCTTACATGCAAAGAATTCTGTACCTATTCTTTTCCCTTCACATACAAACAAACCAGTTTCAATTTGAAATACATTAAACAAATTGGTCATTGCGTGCTATGTTCCAGCTTTTTCACGATATATCAATTTGTTTGGATGATGATACAATGTTTCTCAATATCATAAAGTCTGTCAATATATGATTTTGATTAAATTAAAATCACAAGTCTGATTGATATGACTAATATTATATGTCTATCTAACCCAATTATATAATAAATTGTATTTAATGGGCATACAATATTGATCCACGTGACAATATGGATCAATGTTTTTTGTTTTGCCTTAATGTAATTGAATCCTTAATCATTGAATCGATATGTCGATGTGGATTAATGTATTGTTACACCCCTAATTTACTTACTGGCTAGCAAAATGAACATACCATTTTCTCTGTCCTTCAAAATCAAAAAAGCCAGGCTTCGATGTGTTGCACTTTCCCACTTTTACCTGTTAAAAAGAGAAAAATAATGAGTTGATTTAATGAAATGTGGTGGATGAATTTACAATCAGTTTGTGGTTGTTGTTGTTTGATCTGACGCTACATGGGGTTAAAACTGAATCAAAACCTCGCACCCTTTCTGTCATTAATGTTTATGGCACATCCTGACCTGTTTATAGCGGGCGTACAGGTACAGCAGCTGGTCCCTGCTGGCCGTCTGGATCAAATCTCCCACCCGGTCGGCTGCAGACTCGAACTCCTTCTCCAGCTCGTCCCCCTCCATCTGATCCCCCATCTCCATGGCGCTGCAGTCAAACTTACTCAAACCCAAGTCCGAGTCCGAATCCGAGCCAGCTCCGCCGAGAGGCTCGCCGGTGTCGGGCCGGGCTGGATCCGTCCCGGAGCCCGTCGCAGTGTCCGGAGAGGACGACGGCGAACCAGAGGCCATTGTTATTGGTAAAAAACCAACCGTGTCACACCACGACCACTGTAATTAACCCTGCTGTGAACAGAGCGGGTGTCAGATATATATGAGTAAAGTGTTTCCGACGTGGTTGCGTTTTTAATCCGTTACCGATGAGATTCCTTAGAAGTCGGACTTGTTTCCACAGTTAGTCCGTCTCTGGTACGATGATGTAAAGGGACCGGCTTTATTTATTGCTCAGCGAGAATGGTTCCGGTGTTTGCTCTACTAGCGCGCGCACCCGCGACGCACCTAGCAAGTGGGACGGTCTTTCGACAGTAGGTACTGTGTTGATTGTTAAAAAAAACACACACACACACACAGATATTATCTGTACTTCTATACACAAATGTGTGTACTTTAAAAATGTGTTTTGTGTATTTTCTGAACTCAGTTGTTGTGTCGTTTAAAGTGAGCAGTTTATATTAGTTACTTCTTCTCTGATATGAATGCATATAGAGCTATTTTCAGACTGAACTTCACATTTAGTGCTAAGGTAGGTAGAAAGTTTTGATAAATAAATAATGTTGGCTAATGTTTCGTGTTCACACTTTTACACGTAAACAAGAGAAGATGTTGTAGCACCGTGTGTCCAGCAGAGGACGCTGTTACCAAAAGATTACAGCTTTTTATTGCCAAAGAGTTGTTTCATTCAGTGTTTGACCACTTTATATTCAATTATTAGTAGCGTAAAGCAGCATAATCTAAACAGGAGAATTTTAGTTAAGTTGAAAGAAATATAACACCTTAATAAATATATTAAGGTGTTTACAAAAAAGTAGACATATAATAACATTTTGACTTGTTATTTTTGTCTAACCCCAAAATAAGTATTATTTGCTTCAAAAAACACAAGCTGTATAGATAAGAGGTTAGTTACATTGTTTTCAACCTTTATAATACATTACATCAAGCTATCATTAAAAAAGCATAGAAGAAAAAAAGAAAAACTCATGTTTTTTTTCTTATTGACTACTTTGACAAACAGGTGGTTATGTCTTAATAGCTGTTTAAACTAACTATTATTTATTTGAATAAAGTCCTTTCTTCCAGCTGTTACAGTGGAAACATTTGTCTTTAGCATCACTTTATTAAAACAATTAAAAAAGAGAGATTTTAAACGTTTTACAGAACTTATGGTCATAAATTATCATGATGGTCTCCCTTTAACAGTTCTGCTTTGAAGTGATTAAAATACAAAAAATAGCTGCTCTAAATTGTTTAAATAAAGTTTATTTCATTTAATTAGTGATCCCCCCAATTGTTTAACTTAACGACCTTAATTCCATCCCTGCCTCGCCATTGCCCCTTTGATAAGAAAATATTTGAAAAAAAAAAAAAAAAAAAAAAATTTTTTTTGACTGAGTAAAATTTTTTCAAGAAGTAAATTTGTCACTTAATCAAGACAGACGATTAATTCACTTAATATAGCTTTTGTTTGCTTTGCAGTAATTAAAATGTGTAATTAATTCTCAGATTTTGATGTTTGGTAGATTATTTATATCCATTTTATCTGACAGACACTCCTCTTAAATCTGCTGAAAAGTAACTTTTCCCGTCTTTATTTGCAGACCCCACAAGCTTCTGAAGCAGCACTTTAAGTGAAAAGGCTCTAAAACAGAATAAAAGTAAAAACAGAGGAATCCGGACTCCGAGCCAACAGCAGGAGGTCCCAGCAGCGCGGCGCTCAGCCCGGTGCCACTGCGCGCTCTGCTGACGCAACCACGTCAGTGTAGTCCGCTCCATGGCGGACCGTAATGTCCCCAGAACGGCCCAGGGAGGGACCGAGCAAAGTCACTGAGGCGCTCGCGCACTCTTCCGCCCGACCACCTGTTCTACAGAGGCCGCCGCCACCGCCGACCCTGCCGCGGGAATAACATGGCTGAGGTCGTGGCGCACTGAAGCCAGGACGAGCCTGAAGTGGAAAGAAGAAGCCGGAGCTTCCGCACAAACCCAGCAGCAAGTTGCCCCGACAGAACAAAAGTCGCGTCGACCGGAGGGGGGGACAGGCGCTCCAGGATTGAACACGGCTCCTTTTTATTTTTAGGGACACTTGTTCCGGAGGAAAACAATGAAATTCGCAGAGCATCTTGCGTCCCACATCACTCCAGAGTGGAGGAAGCAATATCTTCAGTATGAGGTAATTTATCCTATTGGTGATTAAAATAATAATTGTGCGTGTGGACATATGGGGTAAAACAAAAATTAAATCCTTATAAAAAACTGAAACAGAACAGTTATCAACTCTGTTACCACTTTAGTTTTATTTATAGGATCTTTCAACTATATTTTTCAGTTAAAGTGTGGCTTTCTCTTGAGAGCCATAAAGGACTGGTAAAATAAGGATGTCCTATTGTTTATGAATGCTGAATGGACTGCGGTTGTTAAGAGCCATGGGGAGCAGTCAGTGTTTATTGTTTGCTTACTTTAAAACCAAAAATTAATTAAAACAACAGTTTAACTCACTGAATTCTTGAAAAAAAATTTTTTTGGTAATATTTTGGCAACTTCATGAATATTAAAATGTAAATATGTAGTGCTTTATATTTTAGGTTGGAACAACTATTGTTTTTTCTTTGTATAAACACTTGTATGTTTTTGACTTTTATTTTAGTCTCATTGTAGATATGAGGTTGTCTTTTGAAAAGGAAAACATGTTTTCTGTTCAGTCCTAATTCTAACAAGCAACCTACATTTAAAAGATCTATTTAACTAATTACAATGACAATCCCCTAGACACCAATTAGTTTATTTTTTAAATTTATATTCCTAATATTTTATTATATTTTACCTCAGCTTTGAAAAAAGGGGCAATTTTTTTCTTTCAAATTTCTAAATGAAGATGTTTTCTTCTTTGAAACAGTGGGTCAGTCTGGATCACCTTCATCCAGCACAATATCTGCAGACTCAGATTCATGATCTTTGTTTGTATACACACACACGCTTTGTGCTGGACAGTGTTTCGAGGAGCGTTTTATTTTTCACAACCCACTTCTCCGTGGATCCAGCTTCAGCGCAGACGTGCCGCTGAGTTCCATTTAACGTTATGAATTATAGACAAAGACCCCACGTTCTCTTCACCCTGCGCAAACCTGCGCGCCAGACCCAACACAAACTCACTGCACCCGGTTCATTTTTGGAAACATGCTCTGAATATTATCATCAGGCTTCAAAGTGGCTGCAGTCGCCGTTGGAGGCTCTTCATCTTGACATGAATCATGCGCTGCCTTCATTGAGTCATAAAAGAAATGAAGACCTCACATAAAATTGAGGGGGGGAAAAAATCAAATAAAAGTGGACAATTAATGAAGATGATAAAAGGAGGGTATTTGTAGATTATATACACGTGAAGACTCTGTGGTGTTTTTGTATTCACACTGAGCCCAGGGACAGATGCATGGCCATACCAGCCATTTTACACCTCCAATCTTCACCGCGCCGCTCACTGACCTGAGATGGAAGATGATAGATTTTTTTTCGGTCATCTGTGGTTTCAGCTTTTTGCTCATCAAAATGAAGAATTTAACAATTTAAATGATAATTTTATAGCATTTTATGAATCAGTGTAGTTTAGGATGTCTAAGGTGCTTCAAGTAGAAATGATTAGTGCTTTATGTGAGATTGTGGTAAACATTGATCTCCGTCAGTCACGTCAATCAAACAGTTTATGGCGTTTGCAGCCTCATCAAACGTGACTACTTTTAAGATTTGCTTTAGAACAAGAGTTGCGTCACTCTCCAAAGGTTTGGTGGTTTTTCGTGAATGAGAAATCAGAATAGAAGTTGTGGATGAAGGATGTGTTTGGAGCTCTCAGTCTTTGTCTGACTTCTGTAAACATCGTTATCACCTGAGTGGGCGGGGCAAGCAGAGAGCTCATATCTGCTGTTGATATACAGATCCTCCCCTGCGTGTATGTCAAACCAAACAAGCTGAAAAGTCGAGTCATCTCTGATGAGGGGTAAGCAAAGGTAAATGTCAAGAAAGAAAACAGTTTTTATCTCCTGAAGCCACCCTGACATAATCGTAATGAGCACAGATCATTTTTACCAGCCGTTCATTCACAAAACTAAAACATTTTTTTTTTGCTTTTCTCTGCCTGTTTTGGCAAATAAGCTGAAAGTGGTTGACGCAACATTCTGTCTTTACTCTGCCGATATTAATTAATTAAAAAAATTAAAATCTTTTCATTTGTTCATTGTGTAGCAAACTGAGCGCAGTCTGATTAGATTGGTCAGCCGGTTTCTATGCAGAGAGGAGAGGGAAGCCGCAAAAATGAAAACCCGTGTTTGTACCGGCACAAACACGGGTTTTTATTAGCGAGGCACTTCATTTGAACGTGGACACATTGACAAGGTGATTGAGTGAAAGAATAATGAGGTGTGCTCTTTATCCTGTGGGACTGCAGGTATGAAGCTATATGGTAAACAGATGTGTGCGATGGGGGCGAGCCATCTCAAGAGGCTCATACCTAAAGCAGGACATGAATGTTGATGAGAGGGAAAACTGTAACACAATATTGGTCAATATAAAACAACTCAAGTTTGCTCTCATTACCTGAAATTGAGATTTTACAGACTTCAGGAAAATGCCAATAGATGTGCTTTCTGGTTCCGTACAGGAATAACAGTAGGATTCAGGTGTGTGTGAGAGTGTGGGAGAGAGATGAAGGCCGTTTCTGCGTTTGCTTCCTCAGCCTGATCACTCATAAAGCTTGAGGAGGAGGAGGATGCATTTACTGCTCAAACTATTAAATAATCAAGCCGACTTAAAGCAAGCGTAGGCGTGATTTCATAAACAGATTCTCGCTCGTTTAAAAGGTTAAGCACCGAACATGATCATAATCAGTGTAGTTTAGTTTCATCGTGATAAACTAAGCTCAACGGTCAGATTGTTGTGCATCCTGAGCAGTGCCAGTGTGATTCGTGTGCGATATGATTATTATGTATACAAACAGGCACGGCCACTGCTGAGCACCCGCCGTTCCATACCTCCCTTCCTCCCTTCCACCCGGGCCTCGTCACTCCTCCCCCACTGGGAAGACATCTGGTCCCTCACCAGAGCTGCCCTATGCGCCACTCCTCCCCTTCTTTCAGCCTCTCCTTACATCCTCTCCGCTTCTCCTCACGTCCACTTAGAGCGGCAGGCTGGAGTCGTCCAGCTGCTTTCTGCTTGAGCCGTGGATCTGTGCAGGATAAGAATGGGTCTCCACTTAAACATCCCGATCGGCGTCCTCGTCATATTTTGACATTTTTAAACTGATGGCTGGTTCACTAATAAATAAGTCTGCAGCTCTGAATCAGTTTCCTAAAGAGCTAAAAGGCCCATCTTTCTCGTCTCATCTGGCAGTGCCCTCCTCCCCGCCCCCAATTTCTGTTAGAAATCACAATTTCCCATTTTTGGCTGCGCATGGCTGCTGACCAGTAGTTACCAGCCAGCCTTTCGACAGCTTCATTGTTTTCTTGGCAGCTCAGTGCTACATAACAAAACGAGTCCCTACTGGAGTATAGTTGTAGTGGTGGACTGTCATTGTGTGTGCAGTTTACTGTAAAACTCAGGCTCAGTTATCAACAAGCTGCTTCTGCTGCACTTTATTTTTGAGTGGTCTCCTTGGATTTCCCACAGTGCTTCCTCACTGTCATGTTCCTCCAAGTTAACCCTGGACAAAATCAACACCACTGAAGTGACAACATAATCTTTTTTTACATTAAATCCAGGGTTGAATGCTTCTCTTATGATCGTCATTCTCATACACAAAGATCAGCTGGTAAAACAGTGACAGAATATGCTATCACATCACCACAACATCGTTATTACAGCCTTGTTGGACATCAACAAAGTAGACTAACCTCAGAGAACTTGCATCACATGTAATCTTTATTATCAGTGTTCCTTATGTTTTCCATTGCAAGAGTGTAAGTTTTATTCACATATGCAAATAGGAGTTGGTCCACTTGAGATGTTTTCTCACAACTAGAAATAATCCGGACTGCTTGAAGGACAAGATGCAAAACGTTTTCAACTGAAATCCCAATAATTTGTTTGCAGCAAACAAAAAGAATGCCAGGTCAGACTCCCTACCTACCTGTAATAATGATAAAGTTATTATAAATATACTTATTTGAACCATCTTTACTGTTAGGGCGATCACTATAATAACCTTTCATATCGCTCAATATTGATAATAATTGATTTGTTTTAGACAAAATCACTCTGAGTTTTGTCAAACTTAAAATATCTGAATGACCTTTGCTTATTTATCCACAATTTACTCTTGAGCTGTTGCACTCATTTTCTCTTTTCTTTCCACATCATTCTTTTTTACTTTTAAGCATTTAATGAGGCACGGGGGAGAAACAGGAAACTGCTGCTGCACGTTACTCCACAGGTCGTTTGCTAGCTTACCTTGTTTAGCTGCAGGCTTTTAGCTGTTGGGGCCTCATATTGACACCTTTTTAAGTTATTAGATGCCTTATTTCAGTGTAACAGCATCATCAAGTAATAATAGACCATTTTGTAGTTAGAAATGATCACAAATGTGCTTAGTGAAGCCTAGCTCTTCCGGGTCACAGGTGGATAAAAGCTGAGGTTGCTATATGAAAACAGAATTATGCAAACTCAACAAGCTCAAAAAGCACATTTAGATATTTGTGAAAAATCTCATCTACGATCCTAAAGGAAAGTTTAACACAAATCAATTTAGAGCAAATACGTCGGGTCTAAAGGCGTAAATTTACCTGTTGAATTTGTGCAATTATAATGGTGCTTTCATAGAAACCTCAGCCTTTTCCCCAATAGGTCAGCCTCTTCTAACTATGACATGGTCTTTTAAATTTAGAATAACTCTAAAAGCGTGGTCCGGTCCAGCATGCTAGCACTCTATCTCGTGAATGTGCCGACAAGAGGGGGAAGGAAACCCCAGTTTACATATTTCATAATAAAGAGCAGGAAATGATTTTTTGTGGGCATTTGTCATCTATTAACAGCTTGAAGGTTTTATTTTGAAAGTAAATCTTAGTTTTCCCGGTGTTGTTTATCTGAAACTCCTAGCTTATTTTACCAGAAAGTTATCAAGCGATATCAGTTAATAACCAGTTAAATTATCAATATTATATTGGAAGTGTTTTCTATTGATTTAGAACTCGTGTCTATCGTGATATACTGTATATCATTATTGAATTATTGCCCAGCCCTTTATGTTGAGGTGTAAAAAGCTGTGTTGGTAAATATAAAGAAAATCAGATGAAAATTGCAGGAGTTCTTAGAAGATGAAGACATTTTTAAGGCTGTAGTGACTCTGTGAAATGGTGTTTTACTTCGTGTTGGTGTTGTAGGGAGAGCCCACTTGTCTAAGATGTTAATCCTAAGCAAGTATGGCCACCAATACACTTTATGTAGTGACAC
>JAUBOC010000103.1:12110946-12121888 GCA_032275365.1 Anablepsoides cearensis | reverse complement strand
ACAGTCTTCTACATGCTTTGCAAGTGGGAAAACCTGAAAAATCAACAGTGTATCAAATACTTGTTCTCCCCACTGTGTATATATATGATTATTTTTTATTTTTTTACTGATAGTTGCCACGCTAATACTATTAGCTTATAATATTAATATGTATTAATGTAAGCTAAAAGGCTAAAGCTCCACTCACACTCAGACAGGATGTTTTTATTCCTGAAGTTTGTAGAAAAACAATGTTTTTGGTGCTTACCCTTTCTGTAAGTTCTTTCTGTTGGAGTTGAGTAAACGAGGTGCTCCTTCTGTCGTCATCATTGTTACGTTGGTAAAGCTCTCCCACATTAGCAGCTGCTCCTATGGCGCTAGTCTCTCTGATGTAAAAAAGGCCGTGAAGCTCCTTTCTTTCTCTGGTTTGGGTGATGCTGGCACAGCGCGAGCTGATGGAGAGCATGTTATCCCCGAGCCTTCCATAATGTCTAATTTTACAACTCATTGGAGCTCCCTTTAAAAAGTAACAAATGAATTTAATTCTCTACAACTGATAAACCTTTGGAGTCGATCCAATTCAAGATGGCCGCCACAGCTAATCAATCCCACTTGACCCAAATAAGGCTGTAACCCAGTCAGTTTAACAGACATGGACCTTAAACGCATATTCCAAGCACAAAGTTTGTGTGAGATTCAATAATTTGATATTTAAGTCAGTAATTTCAGACCCAGGCCAAGAGACAGTCAGCTGGTCTTAAGCTAATTTTGATAATGGAATTAAATCTGCTCTCTAACAGGTAACACTTCACACTAAGTGTAGTCTCATTTGCAGTGTAAACTGATATAATGACCATCATGTGAACTAAAGGCTCTTTTCCTACACAACTGAATTTATCTTGGACTATGTTAGGTTTGACTTCATGCAGTGTAAACAGACACAGCAACTTCCTGTTTCACACACCAGAAGCGGCTGAGCCTGGTGTGTACAGATCCATCCGCTGTTTGATTCATGGTTCAAAAACAATCAGTAGATTTCAGCTTCAGGTGAGATTTCATAGCTGAAATGTAACATTAAGAGACGCTGCACTCCTCTGAGCTGTTGATGGCGGAAAGGAAAATGTTTTGGGTGGAAATGATCCGCTTTGGATACGTTGTTACCTCCCATATTGTTGATTATTGTAATTCTCTTCTCATAAATCCCTTCATAAACTTCAACTGGTTCAGAACTCTTCAGCTCGTATCATCACTAGAACCCCCTCCAAATTTCATATTGAGTTCCAAATTCTTTTTGTACCCATTGAAGCCATTCACAATATTGCCCCACCATATCTGTCTGACCTCCTCCTCCATGTTGTTACGTCTTCCCGCTAACTGATTTTAAGTTTTGTAGTTTGATTTTGTTGCGGTTTTTAATTGTATTTTATGTGCATTGATGTTTTATTCTATTTGCTGCTTGTTCTGTGTCCTTTAGTGTTAAAAAGGCACCACCAAATAAAATGTGTTATTATTATTATTATTATTATTATTATTATTATTATTATTATTATTATTATTATTATTATTATTAATTTGTCAACGCCTAAATCTGGACCAATAAAAGAAAAGATATTGAAATGACGAAACACAAACTGCGATGACTGAGACTGGAAAATTTGAAAACATCTAAAAAATTGTCAACCATTTAATAAAAACTATAAGATAAGAAGAAACGTTTTGCTTTTTCAGTAATAAAATATAAAAAGTGGACGAATGTCTCTGTACTTTTCAGTCGTTGCCTTTGGGATTTGTTCTGGGTTTGCCAAAAAACAAGCAAACTGATTCCACAAGGTTGGGATTTTACCTTTAATGACTTACTGCTAAAACCCTCAGGTAAACAGTCTCGTGGGGAGCTGGTACTTAAAAGCTGGAGCCTTCAAGGAAGAGCATCTTATGTCTGATACCTAAATTGGCTCAGGCAAGTGGTTTCCGACCTCATCTGAACCAAATGAAATCTACTTAAACCACACCTAGATAATGGTCAAACCATTCATCTACACACTGCTGCACATGCTGCCAGGTGCAGCAACAGCAGCACAAGCTAAACTTGGACTGGAACAAACACTTACAGAAAGCTGCTTGTTTATTTATACAAAGCAATGTGAGATCATGGGCCTAAAAGCAGTGTATACAGTATGCAGCGAGTAAAAACAAAAAGCAACTGACTAATGGAGAGTCCTGCAGGAGGTCATCCTTATGATCCCTGGCACTAACTAGGGTTGTAACGATACATCGATATATTGATTTGAATGGTTCATGATTCAGTTATATTGTGGCAAAATGAAAATATCAATCTATATCATCATCATATGCTTGATCGATATCTTATGCCCATCTAAAACAGTCACTGTGTTGGATGGGCAGATGATTGCATTACATCGATCGCAGACATGTGAATTGAACTGAATCGAAATCCTATCGTGACAGACTTTCTGATAGAGAAATATCGAATCGTCATCCAAACACATCGATGTAATATCGTATCGTGATAAAGCTGGTGATTTACACCCCTAGTACCTACAGTATCTGGAAGTGCCTGCAGTGGAAATCAGTCTTTTCTCACATTGATTTTAAAGATTTTTTCAGTCAAAAACTTTATTCAATTTAAAAACAAAACAAATTCTATATACAACAAAAAACACAAATCACAAGTAAAATGAAAGACAGCAGAAAGAAAAAAAAATCTTATACCTGCCTCTTTTTTTTCCAGTAATACTACAAAAAATGTATGCCACTACATTTAAAGTGGGAGCCAAGCATCTTTCGTGAATTTCATTCTTGGCCCTGAGAGAACATAAGTACCAGGAAATAGGTAATGAGGAACACAGGTAAAAGTGAACATAAGCAATGAGGAACATATGTACTAAACATAGATACCAGGGAACATAAGTACAGGAGAACAAAGATACATAGGAACAGAGGTACCAGGGAACAGAGGTACTAGGAAACAGAGGTACTAGGTAACAGAGGTACCAGGGAACAGAGGTACTAGGGAACAGAGGTACTAGGGAACAGAGGTACTAGGAAACAGAGGTAACAGGGAACAGAGGTACTAGGGAACAGAGGTACCAGGGAACAGAGGTACCAGGGAACAGAGGTACTAGGGAACAGAGGTACTAGGTAACAGAGGTACCAGGGAACAGAGGTACCAGGGAACAGAGGTACTAGGGAACAGAGGTACTAGGTAACAGAGGTACCAGGGAACAGAGGTACAAGGGAACAGAGGTACTAGGGAACAGAGGTACTAGGAAACAGAGGTACTAGGAAACAGAGGTACTAGGAAACAGAGGTACTAGGAAACAGGGGTACCAGGGAACAGAGGTACTAGGGAACAGAGGTACTAGGTAACAGAGGTACCAGGGAACAGAGGTACTAGGGAACAGAGGTACTAGAGAACAGAGGGACCAGGGAACAGAGGTACTAGGAAACAGAGGTACTAGGGAACAGAGGTACTAGGAAACAGAGGTACTAGGGAACAGAGGTACCAGAGGGGATGGCTGTAACAGGTGAAAGCAACAGGTGACAGGTCATCATATGTCAAAGCCTTCTGCCACTTCAGCAGATTAGCTGTTTTCTAAGTCTTAGTAGAAAGCGCACCTGAAGGAATTAGAGCCTCCGAGAAAAGCATCTCAGCACACTCCTCGACATATGGGTGAAGGCTTTGTCCCGTGATCCACCTATATTAGTGCAAAAACCGGACTGAGAGGAGGGGCTTACAGGGATGCAAACACTGCAAATGCACCACGTTCACTGTATTTTTGTCTACATTTATTCATCATAAATCCTTGCAGAAAATTGCTGCTCATCCCATTAGAGGCTTCAGACAAACACCAAGCAGATTGAACAAATCGTTGTGGACCTTTGCTCTCACCGTATAATAACGAGACAGAGGCTCAAGCTGCAATTTGTGCTGCGTCTCTCGGGGTACCGATAAACACCAGGCTTACGCAGACTTATGTCAAATGACATCTTTAATTTAGTCTTGTGACATGACAACAATCCTACGGAAGAGGCTTCAAATAGGGCTGAGATTTAAAGTAAATGTATTGTAGTATTACTGGGAAAAATAAGAACATTTTATTGTCTTTATTTTAAAGAATCTAAAATGAAACACTGCAGAACATAGTGTGTATTGTAATAAATAAAGTTTTCCAAAAAAATGTGAAAAGAACAAAACTGTTGAGGAACCAAAGAGGCCCAAGACATCCCAGGAGGATGAAGGATCACACAAATCACTCAAATAATCTCAATATTAAACCAGAGGAGAGAAAATATTAAATGTAGTCTTTTCCCTTGATTTAGTCTCATGACAGGAATTCAATCTGGATGAATCGAATCAAAGTCTGCCAAGTGTGTTTTTGCTGGGAAAAAATATGCAATTTGTTTTTTAGAAAATACACAGAAATCCCTAAAGATGATCTTGGACCAACAATGTTCTTAGAGACCAGATAAATGCTTTTATTTCAGGAAAATCTCAGAACAGTTTGCAGAATCTCTGTCTTTATTAACAAGTTAAAGTGTCTTCTTGCTGTGCAATATGTGATAATACTGTTTTGTTTCTTTTCCTGAAATGAAACTTAGAAAATAATAACAGGATGTATTTTATTTACAATTATTGGCCTAAATGTTTTGTGGTTGTAGTTGATTCCCAACAAGCAGTCCAAGCATCATGACAGAGACCAAAAATAAAAAAGTTCTCTTCTCTCTGAGTCAACAGTCTTTTTCCATCCATGAAGTTAAGTTTGTTCATCCTACAGAGAAATATTTTATTCCTCCAACGTACGTTCAGTACAAATGTGAAGAGCTGAATCTTTGTTCCCACTGTCTGAATAAAAAAAGAAAAATCAAGCTCAGTTTCTACATCCAGACCTGATTCCTTCTTGAAGCTCCGCCTCTGGTCCAGGGCGCCTTTTAACCATTTCCTGTTCGAGTTTCTCCCTCAGTTTGGGAAAGCCGGGTCTCCTGCGAGGCTCCTGTTCCCAGCAGAGCCTCATGAGGGAGTAAACATCAGCAGGACAGTCCTCTGGAGCCTCCATTTTATAGCCTCCTTCCACCTTCTCCTTCACCTCCTTCAAAGTCTACAAGAACAGAATAAACAGGTTAAATTAACAAATAATAATAAAGAAAAAAAAGAAACTATAAAATCACAGTTATCTTCTTGGTCAGATGTTTAGTTTCTGTTCCAACAGGTATAAAGTCAGATCTAAAGTTTAATTTGCCCCAACTGACCCATCAACCAGGGTCCTAGCCAATTCAGGTGGCTCACAAATTTATATAAATTTACATACCAAATTAAAAAGTTTTATCTTTGATTTTATTTTTCATCTTTACAAACCAGTTTGTCAAATTAAAATAGTGAATATAATTCATTTCAATCAGAACACCAGAGGTCTACCTCACACCTATTTGTTGACAGCAATGAGGAACACCTGTTTATGTTAAAGGGGACCTATTGTGCAGAAATAACTTTTTTACACGTTTTCATGCTTCAATTTGAGTTTCTACTGATTCCGGAAACAGTCCAAGCACCAACCAAAAAAATACAAAAAGAAATAGTTAATGTCAACAAAAGAGCTGTTTCAAAAAACCTGAGGATTGTGATGTCACAATCCAGGTGACCTAACAACACCAAGGCGAGCCCAGCCCCTCACCTGGGAACCCAAGTTGAGACTCCGCCCACTTCTTCACATTAGTTCTGCTGTTTTTACAGTCATGGAGAACAGAGATGCGTGGCATAATTTTATTTTTGATGGCAATTTTCTAGCAATATTGCCAAAGGAAGTTGTAGTTTGTGTAAATAATTTCACAGTGGACTCTTTTGGAAACTACTACCAGCCCACAGCAGGATTTACCCAAGGACTTTCAGCTGAAGGAAACTTCTGTCCTTACTGTTCGTCACAAATCTGCAGATGATGGTGATGCAAGTGATGTGTTTATAATTGCTGTTTGACATGAACATAATCTGTCATTTAGCACAAATTACTGTTGAACGCCCTGCTGTGATCCATGACTGAGGAGGCGAGCAGCTTGGCCTTTCCCCCTTCACTACACCAGCATCAAGAAACGGCGATAGATGCGTGTTGGCCTCCCTGGTCACCAGTCTGTCGCCCTCGCCCGGGTGGCTGCGTGTTGTCGTCAACCGATCTGGCGGGCAGGAATAGTGATGGAGGACTGGAGACCCCTGCGCCACAGTATTCATTTCTCAGGAGCCTCTAGGTTGCTGGAAACAGACCATTTTCACGTCTCTAAAGTGCTAAAAAAAACGCTGTGTTGGGAGGGCCGAGCTAACATAAACAAAAGGTTGGAAGGGCGTTGCCAACAGCAACTTATTTACATAAACAGTTCATACTGAAGGGAGCTCAGAACAGGCAGAACTCACCAGGTTAAATCTCATTATCTGAAAATGATTTAGTGTATTGAACCTAATGAACATATTTTGTATAGCCCACAGAATGTATCCTAACTTTTTAAAGGAACTATAATAGGTGCTCTTTAATGAGCAGCTAAGGACTGAAGCAGTTCTAAAGAAGTTCAGGGGTTTATCCCCCTCAAAATTATATAAAAGATCTACCCAAACCATGCATTTCCAGCTACTGTAATTTCCAAACTATAAGACACTACTTCTTTCACAGCTTTCAACACTGCAGTTTCATCCTCTGCACCATGTAACACCTCATGTTGTAACAAAGCAGGCTGAGCAACCAACAGAACAAGTTACGTTCATGAACCTGAGTAACCAGTGATTATGCTACAGACTAAATCAACTATACTCTCATAAAAACCTATAAACAAATTATTTTCGTCCTCCGTTGGATGAACAGCACCCTTTGCATTTGCCTACACTGCCTAAGCCAGGGGCCGGCCCTGTCATTAACTAATGTAGCCTAATTCTGATCCTGCTGGTTCAGAAACCACAAGGATCAGGAACACACAGATTACCTGAGTCCCCACTGAGACAAACAGAAGTGTCCACTTCTCTTCATGCTACAGCCAACACGATCAAGGCCTGACCTGAACTAAACTTCTACCTCTGTTTATTGAACCTGTTAGCCTGCAGGTTAGTAAAACACAAGAACTACGTCCCACTCTCTCAGGACATCATAACTTATGAACAACAACATGCTATACTGTAAATTACACAGTTTCTTTGACAAAACTAAAAAAAATGTGGAAAAAAAGTAAATTCCTAGAATGTCCTCCACTTTGCATGTCAAAGTTTTAAACAAGGATTTGGCGTGATCCATTAGAGGCCAGCGATGAGGGTGAGTCTCAGTTACTACCACATTAAATACAGCTGATATCTGTAAAACTGACTGAGTTACTGCTAATTTTGTGTTTTCTAAGCTGGCTCTGGAGGCCATCTTGAATTAAGTTGGTTCAAAATCAGTTACAGATGTACACCCAATGATTATTTCCTAAAAAGGTTCAGTGAGAACTGCCCCATAGTTAATGAGGGGACACCTGCCAGTCCTCTGTTAGCGGCGAGCAAAATGCTGAAGCAGAAAACGTTTCAACCAATGAGTTATTTGTAAAACAATCACACGCCTCTCTAGAGGTGCAACATACCATCTTGGGGTACGGCTGACGACCGTATGAGAAGATCTCCCACAGGAGGACACCAAAGCTCCAAACGTCTGACTTTGTGGAGAACTTCTGCAGGATGAGAACAAACATCAGGTTTGGTCAAACTTCTCTGTGAAACGTTGAAAATCCAGATCTTTTCCAACACGTCAGCTGTTTGCATTATTTGCAGGAGAATCAAGCAGACGTGTCCATGAAATAATAAATAGTTGATTGTAGTTTTAGAAAAGTGGAGGATTTCAACACACCTCTTTCTTCAGAGCTTCAGGAGCGGTCCATTTAATGGGCAGCATGACTTTGTCCGGCTGCTTGGTGTCCAGTTTGGTCAGCCCGAAGTCGCTGACTTTGGCCACGCTGTCGTCAGAAACCAAAACGTTCCGAGCTGCCAGATCTCTGTGGACCAGCTTCTTGGACTCCAGGTACTCCATCCCTTCACACACGTCCCTGAGAGCAAACACAACCTGTTCAGCCTGAATATGTTCTCACGTAAACAGCATGAAGAGAATCAGACTCACAGAGCGAAGCGCAGCAGCTGAACACAGTTTATAACCAAGCGCCCTCTTGTCCTGAGAAAATTACCCAGGTTTCCCTGCAACACACAAAAACATCAGTTTACAAACAGATCAAACACCACTTGAAGACAAAATCTGCTTTCATTCAATCTGAAATGATGATGGATTTTGGCGCCCTCAGGTGGCAGCAACACATCCTGGTTACTTTTTATTGTCTTTAGTTACAAACATTCACAATGTAGAGAAGAGAATTACTGAAACAGAGCAAGACAATTTTTGATTCCTAAATCAGGACATTTTTCTCTCTCAGAATTTTAAGTTTATTCTCAAAATTCCAGGAAAAAATAATCGTAATTCTGATAAAATCAGAATTAAGTCAGGAAAAAGTAAGAAATATGACTTTAATCTCAGAATAATGACTTTTATTTGGGAATAATGTGTGGAAAAAAAGACTTCTCAAAATTCTAAATAAAAGTCTGATTCAAAGTCAGAATTCTAACTTTAGAAGTCCTATTTCTGACTTTGTAGTGGTGGAATAAACCGTATTAGCAGAAAATAGGTTGTCATTTTCATTATGTAACTTTGATTTTTAAATTAATAATAACTTTTAGTTAAAAGAAAGTATAAATCAAAACATAAAGAACATTATTATTTTGTTTGTTGTATTGATTAAGAAGAATAAAATGTCTCTTTTTGTTTAAGAAGAAACATTGTGGCTTAAATTCAGTTTTAAAAGGAACAGAGTTTTGTCTCTCAGAAGGAGGTTTTCTGAGACCAAGGTCAAAGACAGATGGAACGGTTTATTCCACATTGAGGTGACCACTACATCTTTAATCTCAAAATTCTGAGATTAAAGTGTTTTTTTTTCACACAATACTGAAATTTAAGTCAAATTTATGCCTTTTTTCTGACATAAAACTGACTTAATAATTCTATTAACATCAAAATTTTAACTTCAACTTCAGAATTCTCAGATTAAATTCAGAATTCAGGTATAAAAAATGTTCTTTGCTCCATGGCCTAATCCTCTTCTGTAATAATGATATTGCATGAGATAACATTAATTTTAATGTTGGACTGAAGTGGCTCTAACTGTGGCTGTAACTCTGCAAGGGATGTTAATTACATCATACTTTTATACAACCTGCTAATGTAAGTGTGTAGTTTTTAGTTACAAACCACTGATAGTTACTTTGGTCATGAGCTCTGTGACGATGTGGAGCCCTTTGTGAAGGATGACGCCCAACAACCGGACCAAGTTTTTGTGCTGCAGCTTCCTGGAAAAAAGAAAAACAAGAAAAGAAATTCACAAACTCAAGATTCAGAACAATAACAACAAATACATGAATAAAACCATCTGTAATTGTATAAGTTTATTTGTTTATTACTGTCTTCAAACTATTTGAAGGCAGATTTCAGGACTCACGTCATGACTGCCGTCTCCTGCAGGAAGGCCTGAGCCGTCACGTCACATTTGATGATCTTCACCGCCACCTTCTGGCCCATGTACTCCCCCTGATAAACAGCTGAAGGGAGGAGAATCACACAGTTTATCCAGCAAATCATTCTGCAGGTAGCTTCAAACGCACCCTTTCTGTTGACACTTTTATATTAGAGAGCAGAAAAGCAGGCTTGTGTTCCACTGGACAGAAAATCTGTAGAGATGTTTTCATTTTAAACAGGATCACTATATATTCTTTGTTTTTGTTGTTTTAATCACTGCTCATGAGTTTTTTTTCTCAGTTTTGAAGCTTTATCAAGGTTCTGACTCTTCCTGCTGCAATACTTCTCATAGATAACCTCACTTTGAACGGCTGCCTTTCTTTTTTTTTTATTTTAATCATTTTGAAACAGACTAAGCTAACCTGATTAAACCTTTACCATGAGGAAAAACTCAAGCGTACCACCAAACTCCCCTTCTCCAATATTTTCTCCCAGGGTGAGTTTTGTGATGTCCAGCAGCCATCCAGCTGGAAAACAAACAGATACAGAATAACTGCTCACCTTCTTCCGTTGTAACATTATATTTTTACTCAACCAGGAATGAATAAACTCAGAGCTTACTTTTACACAGCTCCACCTCAGCCGACTTGGCTCCTTGTTTCTTTCTGGGTTTCGTAAGAGTCGTAACGATGGAGTCATTGTTTCTGGAGTAGAACTGCAAAGACAGAAATAATTTATTTATAACAAACGTTCTAAGTTTAAACAGTTACCTTAAAAACTATCTGATCAGTCAGACACAAGTTTTCAGGCTGGTTCTGACTGTCAGTTCTCCACTCCACAGTAAAAAGGACATTTCCTTGACAACAGTGACTCAGGCACAGATACATCCTGTGTGAAGTTTGCTGATAAGTTGTATCAGACAGAGAAAGACATCTTTGAGGAGACTATCTACAAACCCGACTCACTCAAACTGGCCAAACGCAGATAACCATAAAAGGACAGAATTTATTTATTTTTTATTTTTAACAGGATCCGTTTCTTTTGCCGTCGGTTACATTTTGGTAAAAAAAAACTCCAGCAGCATCATGTGAACGCTGAGAGCTGAATGCTTTGCTGAAATTTGACGAAGAAGATGAAAATGAGTTGTTGAAGCTAAAACAAGCAGAACTAAAATGGGTAAACAGGAACTTAAAACCACAGTTAAAAAACTATAGATACAAAAAAAATTGTGGCTAAAATCTAAACATAACTAAACTGTCACAAATATTTGTAAATAAAGCTAAATATCATCTTATAAATGGCTACAATTGTACAAAATTTAGAAGCAGTTAGATCACAAAAAGATATACTGAAAAGTAGAATAGAATAGAATAGAATAGAATAGAATA
>JAUBOC010000103.1:12091801-12110829 GCA_032275365.1 Anablepsoides cearensis | reverse complement strand
GATACATACATCAATCCACAGAGACAGTATATTGCTATGTGACATTATCAGCTGTAGCAATAATAATTAAAGATAGTGACAATAAAAAATAAACATATATCAAAATAAAAATAAGAATAAGAATTACTGTACCTGACTGTAAAGATGAAATTAGATAAAAATGAAAACAAAAGCAAGGTCCCATGCAGAAAAATTACAGAAAAAAACAGTCATGACAGACTCATGATGCAAATTGAGAATTGAAATAATAAACTTTAATTTGGGGATGGGCAACTGGTGGCCCGTGGGTCACTTAAAAAAAAACCTCAAACACTTAAAACAACTTTTAGAATCTATAAAGGATGAAAAAACGTTTTTTGGGTGGTAGATGATCTGTTCACAGAATATTAAGTTTAGCCTTCTTAGAGACGATGTCTGCAATGAAGGATTTTAATATAAATCACCACTACAACATGTTGCACAAAGCTAAATAAGTGAAGTTTACTGAAGTTGCAAGTACATAAACAGACTTTTTATCAGAACTACACAGGAGTCTTGTTGTTGCAGTTCAGCTCACTAAAGTAAGAGTTTATTTTTAGTTTGTTTCAAAAGTAGTGTATTTATAGTTATTAAACCAGAGTACAACTGTTATACATGCATTTGAGTATGAAACATGTTAGGTTACTGCACTTTATGTTGGTTTAATAAACGGCAGTTTATTAATAAATGGCATTTTTATTACAGTTGGAAGTGTGCAGCACTGTGTGGCCATCTGGCAGTGTCAACAAAGAACTGTGGCTCCTTCCATCATTTAATTTGCCCGTCCCTGCTTTAATCTGTAAAAGTTAGGTGGTTTCTCTTACTTCAATCATATCGATGAGGTTGTAGAAGTACTGTTTGTAGTCAACAGTCAGCTTGTTGTCCTGGTAGATCACCCGGTAATGAACGACCTCTCCGGAGAAGCTGACACACAGGACGTAGTCCCCCGGGTGGCGGATGCTCTCTCGCACCAGGAACAGGCCATCTTCGGCTGGTTGGAGCTTACTCACCGCCTCTGGACCCGAGATCTTCCCGTGAAACCAGCTGGTGAAAGATGTCACAGAGACATGAACTTAGCAGACGTTATCTGGGGGGTGGGGGGTGTAAGCACATTGTTCCAGGGGCCTCTGCAATGATAAATGATAATCTGGCCCCAAAAATCACTTTGACAAACAAACAGGAAGTAAAGCAAATAAGAGGAAATATTACTTGAAAAATCAAAGGAAAATTACAAATAAAGCGCTGACACACAGTGAGACCGTCATATTGCTCAAGATGAGAAAACAAACTGTACAGTAAACCTTTCATCACCTTATATGAGGTTGCATCAGTATAAGCTTGTATATCTTTCTTTCTTAGTCTTTACATCTGGTCTTCAAAAAGGGAAGTTAGAGTGAATAATCTTAAGACAGTTTGTTTGTAACACAAGGATCATCCCACACAGTTTGGTCACAAGTTCTAAAAGTTGACCGCAGCAGCAGGGGATATCCCGCATCTCAGTCACAATGCATGTGATCCAGGGTCAGACAACAACAGAATCAGAGGAGGATGGAGGAGGCTTACGGCATGAGGCTGAGGCTGGGGTCGACTCGGAGCGCCGCTCGCTCTCGCACCTTGTTGGAGTTTATCAGCCCCTCCTCTCCTGTGGCGTTGTGTCTGGCCTTGTAATATCCCTTCCTCTAGAAAACAACAGGCAAAGTTTACTTTCCAACGGCTCGCTCTACAATCTAGCTTTTGTACAGAAATAATAGAGTTAAAATACCGTGCTCGTATCAATGATGGTGAGAATGTGTCCTTTGCGGTATGCCAGCTCTCCAGATTTGGGTTTCCTGTTGTCGCACTTTGTCACACACTGAACACCAGCAGACCAATTCATCTGAAGAAAAATAAGCATAGAAAGTGTCACCTTTTTTAGTTTAGTCATCCTATAAACTAATCATAGGAAACAGCAGCATGTGAGAGCTATTGGACCTTTTCTTGTCAGTATTCCTTAAATTTCCCCGGAGAGTACATAAAAAAATCATTACCAAATTACAATAATTATCTATTATGTGAGTAATTAATAAATTTGTTGTTTTGTTTTTTAATAAATTTGGGCTCCATGTGATGAACAGACCACATATTTAAAAAAGACATGAGAATAAAACCCTACAGTGCACTGGGGATTTCTGGGTTAAAATATAAAAAACTACCTGTGAATATATGTGTCTGATATAATTTCCTTTTAAAAAGTGTCTAACATCTAAAGGAACAAATCGATTTCACCACGATTGTTCTATAGCTGATAATTTACTATGAAACAATTAATTTGTGCTACAAGGTTATTTACCTTTTAACAGGAAAAACAAGGCATTTAGAGTAAAACAAAAGTCATCATTGGAGTAAACTTTCTCGGGAAGGCTGAGAAGTTGCATTCTTCAAAAGTCGAAACACACTTTCAGTCCCCTTTCTGTCTAAACAAACACAAACCATTCCTCTGAACGTGCTCAGGTACTGACGAGCTACAGGTCAAGATCGCCTTAAGAGATTGCAATAAAGTTTGTCTCTTTTAAGTCAAAATATAAAGACGGAAGGAACGGCTTAAGACTTTTGCACAACACTGTAGTTTGAAACATTGTGAAAAGCTAAACAAACAATAAATTGTAATCTTTAAAAAAAACATCAAAACTTGTCTTCAAATGCATAAACACTGTCACTTTAATAATCTAAGCTAATTAGCTGCTAAAGACATTTTGTTGTTTTGAGCAGAACTGATGAGAAAAGAGAAAAAAGAAAACGAGTGTGACAGTGAGACTGACAGAACACCACAAGATCATAAGATACAACAACGAGCAGGAAATCACATAAAACAGAGTGAACCGTGTCACAGATCAATACCCACTCAAGACACAAAGGGGGGCAAAACCTCAGACTTGATTTCAGTTTGCAGCTTTCCTGTTGTAGATCAGACATGATTATATTCAAGGCTGTAAACTTACAGTAAGGATAACAGTAAGTGTACAGCAGGTACACTACTCTGACAGTACTGAAAAAAACAATACGTTTAGATAAATGACTGGCATGACACGTCTGTCAATGTAACTTTTAAATAACAGGAAAATGGCACATTTCTGAGCTGGTTTTATCATTTTAAAGCCTCTGATTATCAAACATTCAGTCGCCTCATGGAGGGCAGGTATCTGAACATTTATTTTTAACTGGGAAGAATTTAATTTTGTACATCTAAAATACACTGCTCAGGTTAGTCGTGAAACTGAAACAGCAACTTAAATTTATTGAGAATTTTAGATCTGTTTTTTTTTTTTTTTCTAAAATACTTAATACAACACTGGGAAGTACCTGGTGTTCTGTTATACCTACAAGTACCAGGCTATACTCTGTACTTACAGGGTATATAACTGGTAAGTACCGAACGTAACCAGGTCATATTGTGTATTGCTAAACTGTTTTCTAATACTAGTTGTGGGGCCCTTGAATATTTGTTAAGTGCTGTATGTTTTAAATAGTTATTTATAGTTCTAACTACAAATAATGTCATTTTTATGAAAGTGAAGTACATTTATACCTAGTCAAGTTTATTTGTATATCACATTTCAGCAACAAGACAGTTCAAAGAGCTCTACATTATTAAAAACATAACACAAACATCAATTATGAAAACAAGCAATAAACATAATATTTTGACAAATGCCATCATCAAAATCATCAAGCAAATACACATCAAATATGCTGATAAACTAATCAAAGGCAACTCTAAACAGGTTTGATTTAAAAGCAACTCTGTGTTTCAGCTGTTTTGCTGTTTCTGGATGTTTGTTCCAGATTTGCAGTGAATAAAAACTGAATGCTGCTGCACCAGGTTTGGTTCTGGTTCGGGTTCGGGGAAGGCAGAGCAGGCTAGAGCCAGAAGACCAGAGTGGTCTGGAAGGTTGATACAATAACATTAGATCTTTAATGTATTTTGGTGCTGAGCCATTCAGTGATTTATAAACTAACAGAAGTATTTTAAAAGTCTATTCTCTGAGCTACAGGGAGCCAGTCAAGATGTGCTCTATTTTCCTGGTTTTAGTGAAAACGTGAGCAGCAGTGTGTTCTGATTCAGCTGCAGCTGTCTGAAGTTTTCAGGCAGACCTCTGAAGACACTGTTGCAGTAATCAGTGCGACTAAAGACAAAAGCATGAATTTGTAGATCATGCTGGGACATTAGTCCTTTAATCCTGGAAATATTATTCAGGTGATAGAGGACTGACTTTGTAATTGTCTTTAAATGTCTTTGAAGGTTCATGTCTACACCCAGATTTTGGACCTGGTCAGTGGTTTCTAGCTGTAATAACTTAAGCTGTGTGCTGACTCTGGATCATTCCTCTTTAGGTCCAAAGGTCCAATGATTGGATAGGTTCAGTCACCTGGTTTAATGTAGAGCTGTGTATCATCTGCATAGTTATGATAACTAATCTATATATATTAAACAGGAGGGGTCCCACGATTGATCTTTGGGGTACCCCACGTGACATCTGCCCAATCCAGTGAGAAGTTATCTATTGACACAAAGAAGTCCCTGTTCTTTAGGTGAGGATGAAAACTGGACTAAAACACGTCACAGTGGTTGGTCATTGTTAACTAGCAATTAGTTACCTGCTGTATCTAAGTAAGTGTTGGGGTTAGAATAGGAGCTAATTACCTTTTTAAGTCTATACAAAATGCTGACTTTGCCTAATTGACCCAGGTTTATACTAAAATGTCTCCAACTCAGTTAATTTTACAGATATTAAGTTAAAACCCGGTGTGGTCATTGCAGACATAGTTTTAGTCATTCCTGTAGGCTATTGGCTTAGGAACTTTAGGTCATTAGACCATTTCGTAGTTTTCTACATGCATGACATCTTGGGTAGCGAGATCTATTTGTTGTTACAAATGCACAGAACGGCTGAGCCTTTGGAAATGAACAGATTCAACCAGTAAATTTACGTCTTTAAACAGAAAAAAAACTGATGTGTTAAACTTTCTTTTAGGATCATAGGTAAAGTTTTTCATAACTGTCCTTAAATTATAAATCTTCAAATTTATCCTGGTTGACCTGTGACCTGGAAGAGTTTAGACTTTTCTATATTTACCCCTATATGTACTTTTTCAGAATTTCAATAAAATGTTTTCAGTAGTTTTTAAAAAAGAATGGCTAAAAAACAAATCCAGTCTGTTACATTAATACCTGCTTGTCATGGTGTCAAGTAAAAATTGTTACAACCTGCCTACCTTCTTTTACAAACTGAACATAAACTTTACTGTAGAAAATATATTTTCAGAAGCTTGGACCTACCTTGCTGTCAGCAGAGATGATTGTTTGGATTATAGTTTTCTGTAAAAACAGAAATGTAGCTGAACAAAAAAAGGACAAACGCTTTGTAATGCATTTAAATATATCATAACAATAAACATTTGTTCATTCCTGAATGTTTCCGTACCTAAACTCTCTACAAACACGCCGACCTGAGACCAGCTGTGATGAACTCGACCATAAATCTTCTCAGACTTGGTTTCCAGCTTCAGTCGCCTAAACGGAGCTTCTAACCCGGCTGGAGCTGCGTGTGCTTCACCCTCCTCATCCTGGACGTCTTCTGACGACTACTTCCTCAATCAGCTGGAAATCAACTCAGCGAGGCGGCGTGAGAAGTGACGCTGAACTTCTTCCTATGGCTGTGTTGACTTCAAAGTAATTGTCACACTGCTCATTTAGAAAGCAAAACAGTAAAAAAAATGACTTAAGAGTGTTTTATTTCTTCCTCTTTATGCGAGGCAACACTACATTCAAATAATAAGACAGCTACTTTCACACTTTCCGTTTAAACGATACAAAATAGACTGCAAACATCCTTTGTAAATTAAATAAGCAGAGGCTTTTGGTAAATAAACTAAAAACAAAATTATAATAAAATGCACAGTAAGTCACATCTTTTAAGCCCAAAAGTCCAGCTGTCCCTTTCCTATCATACACATCTATTAAAAAGAGATTAATACAGAACTTAACACGCAAAAAAAAAAAAAAATTAAAAATGTTCCCCAAACTCAGTCTTTTTCTTTAAATACAAATGATCCAGGCACAAGGAAGAAAGTCATAGGGTTGTAATAACTATTTCCTCTTTACAGCAGATATTTTTAGACTAAAGCTTCTCCCGTCTGGACATTATCCTTGAGGAAAAAGAAAAAAAAAAGTTTATTATTAGGTACAGATCTATGGCTGCATACATTATTATCTCTTAAGTGCTTCAATACCTCAGAGTACCACTGTGCAAGAAGAGGTTGAGGTTTATTTTTAGGTGGTTACTTCCTGTTTGTGTAGGCTTCATGACTTATTTTTAACTGACTGGTCTTCAACATGTCTTGAAAGGCCTTTGGTTTGGTTTGTGTCTTATCTCCCTCCAGTAGTTATTAATGTTTATGAAAAAGAAAAACGCTCTTTAGGAGCTTTAAAAAGGTGCAAAAATGACAAAAAGTTTGAGATTTTCCGTGTAATCTGAGCACCAAGAAAACTTCAGTATTTCATTTATCTTTCTTTTCCCATAAACTGGATGTTAAGGTTGCAACAAAGGTTTTTTTTTTCTTTAAATAGAAATAAAAATAAAGTTTAAGGTGCAGATCTTTAAATTCTACTGGAGGCTTTAATATGGAGAAAACAGCAGTGGTGATTATAGTGATTATAACCAGTTTGTCATTCTGCTGAAGTGAAATGATGCCAAGATGATTATTTTTAACTTAATTTCATCTGTACACTTTAGAATACACAACAACTGCATATACATGAGAATAAACTGTGCACAGGTCTTCAAACTGCAGCTTCAACACTCCCTTAGAGACATTATTTAGGATTTAAGAATAGACGTGTAACATGTAGAGTCAAAGTTATATTTATGTATAGCTGCATGTTGAGGTTCTTTCCAAAACAAAAAAAAAAAAAAAAAAGAAAGTGACAATCTACCAGTTCTTAAACTAGCAAACTCCTCCAGTTCGGAGGGCAGAGGTCAAGCAGTGGCTTCGTCTTCCTTCTTGTCTTTCTTGCCCTCCCCCTCTCCTTCACCCGTCTCACTGACATCCCGTCGACGCTTGCGGTTGCGTGCGCTCTCCTTGGACACCGGCAGGGACTCCATACCTAAAACCTTGTGGATCTGACGGAAAGCGAGCAGCCGCAGGGCGTGCTGCAACCAGAGAAAAGACAACATGTGGAGCTTTATGTTGCTGAAGTTTATAGGGCTGATAGAGGAAAAAAAGATGACATCTTTCTGCCTGCTCCTCCCTCGTCTCCGCTCCACCTGTCTGCTACTGTTCAGATAACTTTAGCATCCTCTGTGCAGTTGGCTTTTCTCTCTCTCTCGTTCTAACAAATTAATTTATTTATTCTGAGCAACATTTTCTGGTGGATCTGAATCAAAGTTTTGCCAAAATCCAAGTCCCGCCCCCACCTAGTTGCCGATTGGTTAGTGGGCCTGTCTATTTTAAACTTAAAGTTGCGCCTCCGTTAGGTCTAGAGAAATGTTTGTTAAATCCCTGGCTGGATGAGCCTGAATTCTTTTATGTCTTGTGGGGAGGAAAGCCTGAATTCCAGCATGAGGAGGAGTAGTATCATCCCTGAGTTTAGCAGTAAAATAAACAAATAAAAAAAACAAAGTTGTTTGGTTACCTGTGCACTGGCAGTTATATCCTCCCGGGCTTGAAGAGTCATGCTTTCCAAAGCATCAGTTTGCTCCTTCTCACACGGGTCCATCAAACCTGGTCCGTCTGTGAAAAGAAAAAAACAACCAGAAAAATAAATGTTTTGCAGTAAAATAATTTGAAGACAGAGAACCTCACATTATGTACATTCAGGTCATTTATTTTTCTCTAATAATAACCTAAATAAACAACAAATAAATACATGCTAGCTGACTAGTTTTGCATTTCTTTGACCAACTACAGACTGTATTTTTTATATCACTAGTCCAGCGAATTTCTTTTAAAAAATATTTACTTAGCTATAAAAATATTTTACTTTGTAACTAGCTAACCAGGCAGCCATGATAAATAAATGCTAGGTGTTAGCTGATAGTTTGTAAATCACTGATGATTCAAACAGTTTTGTGGTGCTTTTAGCACATTAGCAGCAGGTTCTACAGGACAGCGTTGAAGTCGCCTTAAAACTTCCTGTTTGAGGAAAATAAAAAATATGCACCGTTTTTCTGCTTGGTATATTTATGTTTTGATTGAAAAATCTTTTTATGTCAAATTGACGTGGAGAATAAAATGAAAATAGAACAGTAATAAATTTTTCCATTATCTGTTTTTAAAACAAAAACAAAAGAAAGTACACAAAGCATTACGAAACTTTCTCTGAAAAATCTGCACGATCGTGTTTGTTTGCACATTAGTCCACTTCATTATTTTTGTGAGGGTTTTGTGACCTGGCAGCAGAATGCCTGATGAGATGCACTCCAGGACACGGCGCATGGCCTCCCCTGGACTGAGCGGACCTGAGGAGCTGCTGATCACCTTCTCCACCAGCAGCTCCATCGCCTGGCGCCAAACACAAGCAGAGGAAAACAAACACTGAGTTCAGTCACACAGTAAATTCAAATCTGCATTTATGGTTTCATTTGTGCACATCTAATACCGATTTACAAATTAAACGTGAAAGTTTTCTTTTGTCGTACAGAAAAATAAAGAAACAAACTGGAAAAAAATACATCATAATATTTAAAGTACAAACATTAAATCACCAGAGAGCTGAAAGGACTTACCCAGTCAGGCATCTTCCCCCAAGTGGTCACACGTTGACACAAGTCCCTCAGCACTCGGATGATGATCACACAGGACTGCAACCCATTCGCTCGAGCCTACAGACCCCAAAACAAGTCAAGAAACATTAAAACAAGCTTTTTGAGTGATTTTCCCTTCATCCATATATATTTTTTTCTACATCTGTATATATATTTAACAAATTATATGTTCTTAGAGTTTCAGCTACATCTTCATGACATAAAAAAAAAAAGTGTTGTCAATTAAGTTTTACCTGAAACCATTTAGCATGACGAAGCGCAGCCAGGTACTCCAAACATTTCTTCTTATTCAAAAGATCAGGGGGATCTTTCTCAGACACATCTGTAAAAAAATAAAACACACTTACAGTCGAGCTGAAGGAAAGCCCACATGGTGATTGTAACACTTTTTGTTTTAAATGTGGAGTGAATTTCATCTGGGTTTAGAGATTTCACTGTGGAACTTCTTGTCAGTCATTCCTCAGGTAATAATGAAAATAATACAAATAATGAGGGGAAGACAGGTATCAAATGAGGTAAAACACCATGTTTCAAATAAATATATTTTCTGAATGAAAGTAGTTAGAAAAAAGCACAAATGTGTAATTTGAAGAGTGTTGGAGGTAGATGTAAAAAAGAGGGAAATCCAAGGCAATCTGAGAAAAGTAAGATTTTTAACTTTAAATTGAACTGGAATTCTTCACATCCAAATAAGATTTCAGTTTCCTTTTCTCAAACATTTTGACTTGTCTAATACAGACGAAAAATCATTTCACTTAGTAGTTTCAGTTCCTTCTCATTAACAAGTAGAAACAAAAAAGGGTGCGTTTACTGACAGAGACAGAATGTCTGCTTTGAGAAAGCCTGTTTTATTCTTACAGCACATACACTGATCAGCCAAAACAGTAAGAAAAAAGGTGATAAGGGTTAACTTGAATCTCGAGGTTAAAATGAAATATTCTGCTGATGAACATCCCTCAGACACAAAACATCCTGGCTCAGCGGTTCCCAAACTTCTCAGCTTTTGACCCACAAAACAGCAGCAGATCTGCAGCCCCCAACTATTTTTGGGTCATTATAATTGGTATCAGGTCAAATCAACAAGAACATAGTAAAAATATTCATTGTTATTTTTATCCTTTTTTAAGTGAACTAACCTCATTCATTTGTAGCAATCCAAGACAAAATAATGTTATTAGTAGTTATTTTTTTTTAAATGAAATTAATTCTGAAATTCTTTTCAAGACCCCACCTCGATGTTTTACTGCCCTAAACAGCCAGGTCCCTCTCATCAGTAACTCATCATAAAAACTCTAAAGTAATTGATCCTGCATCCATATTTCAAGACCCGTGGAGCCAGGTTTTGTGTGAATGCCTCGACTGTAAAGAGCAGTTTTAGAGGAACAAAGTAAAGTTCTAAAACACCTGGAAGGTGCAGTTAAATTGGCTGATCAGTGTATTTCATATTACTCCTAAAACATTTATATTATCCCTAAAAGTGTTAGAAATCTTTTTTTTTTTGTTCAAGAACAAAAGCTTATGTTTTATCAAATTAAGACCTAATGTTTTTTCATGAAGTGTGAACTGAGTGTCGTGGATTTTGTCTTTTTACATTTGACCTCATGCAACAAGCTGACAAAAATGGAGCAATTTGACATATTTTTTAACTCAAACATTTGTGTTTTTATTTAATGATAAACTGATCACGTTTAGAGTTGTAGAAATGTTTTCCTTTTCTATGAACTGACTTTTTATTTTACCGACAGATTTTTTTCTTTGTCTTTAAAAGATTGTTCTCGCTGACATCATCCGGGTACCTTATTACCAATATTACACAAGCTCACACTTCCAGGTTCTAAAGAAGTGGGAGGAGTTTTCTTACAGAAGAAAAACAACGCCTCCGTACTGAAGTCTACACTTTCATACCACTTCAAATCAAAAACCCACATTCATCACATTTTCTATAATAATTCAGCCCTCTATTGACAACAGGAGGGGTTCCTTATTATGAAAAGTTTAATAAACATGGATGAGTTCCTCTCTTCTAAGTGGTATGTGTTTCAGTGTGGTCTTCATACGAGCCTTCTGAGGGTCTGCTGATTCACTGATCAACAAACCCAAACAAAATTTTAAAAGATGAAATCAAAAGACAACAGTGACAGAAAACATTTCTACCATGTTTTCCAAATGAGGGATAAAAATAAAACATTAAAATGCTGACAGATACTGTAGGAGTGGTTGCAACACAATGATCTACAGTTCATCATCGATGGGGAAGTCGTGACGCTGGAGTCACTTGGGCGGTCTAAATATGGCATCATGCAGATCATTGTGAAGCCATAAAAATATAATAAATAAAATAAAACACTTATCATTTGAAGTATTTTCATTCATCCCTGGGCATTATCTGAACAAATGTTTTGTATTATTAAAGGTTCCTGAAAGCTTGACATGAGCGTGTGTTCATGAAATAAACACACACCTGAGTGGCACAGAAAGGTCGGAGAGCCCGGCTTTTTGATTCCCATTGTTGTGGAGAAAAAAAAAACAAAGAAAGAGGAAATAATGTAGCTGTAAACAACAGTGTGTATATATATATTTATAAATATATAAAAAAAAAAGATTGGGACAAACAAATAGTAATTTATCTGCCAAGGGTTAAAGAAAGGAAATCTTTAATGAGGGCTTTCTGAAAGTCCCACCAAGTGTTTTAGTGTAAAACCTAAATCAGCCTAAATTTGGTGCTTGGCTGGTGAAGGAGTAGAGCAAAGGGAAAAAAATATGACTACAATGGGTGTGTTACAAAAGACCACAAACATTTGGTTGTCTGGTACTGAAAGCTTTGGCTTCTCTAACCTTTCTCAGCCGCTTTTCCTCCTGCCTGCTTGTCCTTCTCAGCAGCAGGGTCCTCCCTCATCAGGGGCGAGGTGAGAGAAATGGTCACCTGCATTTTGGGCTCCTGGCTTGAAATAATCACGATGTTGGCCTCCTCGGGGTGAGCCTGCACCTCATACTGATCTTCAGAAAATGTCTGCCAGGTTAAAAGGACACTTGGGATTACTCACTACAGAGGAGGAAGGGGTGTAAAATAGCCGTATTTGGTAACTCTTTGTAAAGGTCGTTAGGATTGGTTGCTTTAATAAATAAGATCAATGGCACTGCCAACAATGAGTTGTGGAGAAATGCTTCAATAATTAAAAAGGGGCAAGTAGTGAAGTGTCATCTCACTCTGTAGGACTCAGGTGTCGTAACCAGGCAGTAAATCTAAAGATCAGTGAAAAGCACCTTGATTGAAACGTACGGCTACAGCAGGAGGAACAAAGAGTGAGGACATAAAACACAACCTTGTAGCCTTCGTCTTGTAGCTTTACACTTTATAACTGGTGGAAAACAAAACAAAAAAAAGTAGTTTTTAGTGTAACAGAGGTACAGTTATCAGAAAAACGTTTTTATCTCAGGTGCAAAGGTTCAACATTTCATCATAGCAGTGAAAGAAAAACAGACTAAATGTGACTTGAACTTCGTTTTACTGAGTTAATCTAGTTCAGGGGTGTCAAACTCAGCTCCTTGAGGGCTGCTATCTGGCATGTTTTCCTTGTTTCTCTGCACCAACACACAAAAAAAAACCACACCTGCTTCTGTGATTCAATTAACTCTAAATTATGTAGAAGACTGTTAATCATTTATTCATGCAAATCAGGTGTTTGAGCAGAGAAACAAGAAAACATACAGGATAGAGGTACTGGAGAGTTTGTCACCTCATCTCTAGCAGGTATTAAACTGAATGTCCTCATGTCATACTAAGAGTTAACTTGTTTTTTTTTTCTTTTATATTATTTTACCAGTGTGTTTATTGTACTTATTAATACACTGTGCAATAAAGGAGTGCAGTTCTGTGCATCACTTAAACGTAAACGCTTGTGTTGCTTTTTTTTGCTGAATCAATATTTTCAATTACAGCATGTAAATGTAGTAAATAAAAAACTTTAAACTTTTCTTTAGGCTACATTCACAGTGCAGGTGATTTTGTTGCCCATACTGTATTTTTAATGACAGTCTGAATGCAACGGTCCGATGTTTTCAAATTCAATCCAGATCTTTTTCCATTTATGGCACAAAATCTGATATCCAATGTTTTTCAAAGTGACCTCAGTCTGAATGGTTATGTTGCCTTTCATTGACTTTCACATCAGTTTAAAGCAGCTACAGAACAGAAGTCCAGTTGCTTCATCTTTTTAACATTTTCTAGATGTGTCATGTCCTGGATGACTGAGGTGAAACTTTAGACTGTGTTTACACCAACATATGAAACTAACACTGGTACACCAACATGTTGGTTTGTATCTATACTAGCATGATGGGAGTTTGATTTTACTTTCAGTACTTCATACTAATCTCAAATTCATATCACAGTATAAACTGAATCCCATCACGGTAACTGTATACATCGCGGTAGAAAATTATTATAAAAAGTAAAGAATGTAATTTCTAGAGCTATTTTTTGCAGAAAACTAATCAAATCCAGCATTTTTGCTTTAATATTATCTGCCTGCCATACAATGAGCTTCTGCCTGCTGAATTTATCAGCTGCTTCTCTGCTGCGCGCTCATCTTCATCATTATCTTCATCACCAGAGCAGAAGCCGACTTTACATCAGCAAGATGGATTTATGACTGAACAAACGTGCAAGTCTTTTTTTTTTATCATCTCTGTGGGTAAAGATACATTAAAAATACGCTTTTTTCTTTTGTGAAAAAACTACGGCTGTTAAAGCTTCGCGCAGCAGGAGAGTCGGGGGGATGATCCAGACGTAACTTTTCTACAGTGGGAGGGGGAATTTTTTTGACTATTTATTCTGTCTATACATGTTTTAAAACACTATATTTCTTCATTATATTTCCAACTCCTGCTCAGTTGTCTCTGCACTTGCAGAGTGTGCAAGGTGCTTTAGATTTACTCAACTCAGTCAATTTAGTGGAACCACTTGACATACCCGAGTTAAGTAAATCCAACAATCTGTTTTTTGAGTGCACCTGTTTCAGAAGTACAATTCTGCACCTGAATAAGCAGGAAGCAGCAAAGTAAAATATAAACAGACAAAACATTCAGGCTGTTTCTCATCTCATGGGTTGCAGCTGAAAAGACTGCGGCTGACGACGGCCACAGTTTACATTGGCCGTAGGCCGCTCGTGTCGGTTGCATAAACGCCTGTGAAATGAGAAAGTCTAGTCTACATTAGCATTAATAGTTTGGGTTTAGCTCCAGTATCAGTACTTGTAACTGCATTCTATTGAACATCTCATTGCAACCAAAGTTTCTTCAGCTAAATTGTTTAGCTTTGCTAAATAAAAAAAAATTAACGTCGCCATCTTTGTTTTCCCATTTAATTTGCTGACAGTTCAATGAGTTCTGGAACTGTCATCCTCGTAGGATAATCAGACATAGCCAACATTTTTGGGATTTTGTCAACCACATGAGTAGGTGCCTACGAATTGGGACGGCCTATAGCGCGGGGCTGTGATGTCAGCTGCAACCCATGACTTGAGACACAGCCGGTGTCTTCCTGATTTGTGTTTAGAATCAATCTACACACGTTAGTATCCAGATTTACTTTAACAGCGTGTTGAGTGTGACGTTACATCACTTCTCTGCAGGCCACTACTGGATCATGGACTGTTCACAATGGAGTCTGATGGGCGTTGCATTTAAATTATAAAAACTGTACTGTGACAGAAAAATTATTTCACAAAACCACAAAAACAAAACGTCGGAATTGACCTTTAAGACCTGCAATTTAAACGTAGCCTTAAAGAGTTCTTTCAATCAAATCTAAATCAGCCGTTCAGAGTTTTGCACATATTTGCATTGACATAGAAAACTCTGGTCAGTGCACCAGACCATTATTTTATTTATAAAACCTATGACCAGAAAACTCTGTGATATTTATTAACACATCATTTTAACAATGCCTGTGTTTTAAATCTTAATTGCTCACTGTGTTGAATTGTCATTACACTGTTTTTCATTATCAAATTGTTTTTCATTTTAATGTTTATTTTGTCATTTTTGTTTTCTTATATTTTCTATTGTGATGTGTGCTGCTGCCTATCTTGGCCAGGTCACCCTTGTGAAAGAGGTCTTGATCAACGGGTTTTTTATCTGGTTAAATAAAGGTTTAATAAAAAAAAAATGCAGACAGACTGGTTGAATTGGTTGAAATAACGGTGCTCACAAGTTACTTTAAAACTTTAATTTGTTTTATTATTCGTGTGTTTAGGACTTCATGATATTCTAAAGCCAGAATATTTGTATTTAAAGAGCAAATAGTTTGTGGAGAGGACAAAATGTACACATTCAGTGATGATCAATAAACTTCTCTAGTATATCAAACTCTGTTGATCTTTAAAATGATCCAAGCAAACCGGTGCTGTAGGAAAATATTTGTTTATTATTAAGTTAAATGTAAAAAAGCTGCTGACGTGAATCCCCCATTTGTCACAATCTTTCCTTCACACAAAACACAGGAAGTGATTTTTTACTGATTCGTCTTATCTGTTACTCCTGAGCTTGCTTACCGTCAGCTCTTTTGGCAGCTGTTTGGTGATGTTAGTCAGTAACGACATGGTGGGTTTCTTAGCCGTTAGCAGGATGAGCTCTACATTTCTGTCCCCACGAAGGAGCAGGCCTTTGGCCAGGATACCGACCCTCATCACCCCCTTCAGCAGCCGGGCGGCGTTCTCAGCACTGTCAGAGAAAAAAATGACAGGAATAAAGATAACAAGACATTTTACAGACATTTTTAAACTTAAGCTGTCAAATGATTTGTTAAAGTTGATCAATATTTAGTTCACAGCAGGAAAACATTTATTTTTAGAGTGACGTATTTATTCATGTACCATATAATGCCACCCCTAATTTCAAACAGAATTCAGGATTTTTCGGCCCTTACAGTCCATCCTAAGGTGGGGAAATAGATTATTTAGTGGACACAAGCCTGTGGGTGTGTTTGCAGAGCAAAAGCTGCTGAGGAGCAGTGCAGGATTCCACATGTCCCTGAAAATAGCCCGCTCCAACAGCAGAAGTCAGATGTTAAACAAACAAGATGGGCAGCTTGGATGAGCAGCTCATCTGGTCCTATTAAGCGTGCAAACGTGCAACTGACATCTATGTCTTCTTTCCATCTCCACAACGCGGTAAAAAACAAAACTACAGTGTGGGGAAAAAAATAAAACAATCACTGTTCTGAACTACGTATTCTACAGCAGGAGAAATTATGATGATTTATCCCCCATGACTCAATATTTTAGTTATATAGCTAACAAACTGTATCAAACTAAAACAATGCTTGATAGTAGTGTTAGCACAAAATATCTGTATTTCTACAGTAATTTTCCTCCTTAATCAGTGAAAAACTGTGTTTGATACGACTCTGCAGACAGGAAAAACAAAGAGTCAAACACGCAAGCTGTAAATAAATGAGAAAAAGTGCCTTAATAGTGAATAGTTTAAGGTTTTAACAAAAATGCAAGAAATATCAAATAAGTTCACAGTACTTACATTTACACACATTTTACTGTTTACATTAGTTTGTAATTAATTTGTTTTTCATAGAAATGTTTTGTTAGCTCCATATGAATTTAGTGGAAAAGCATATTTATCACTTCCTCTGTAGGACTTTGTGTCATATTTATGGACATTGAAAAAGGAAGTGTAGGATCAACTGTGTATTAACATTTTCCTTCTTTCTTTTTTGACTTCCTCTTATTAATTCTACGTTTTTCTTTTCTGATATATAACTTGGAGCATTTTATGTTTCAAATAATAAATGTCAATTTTAAGGATGAGTAAATCTCAAAGTAAAAACTTACTTTAGGTCAGGCCCGTTGCTTGATAACTTCTTTCTTATTCATGAATATTTTCACTGTGACTATTATTTTACTTGAAACAAGACTCATTTTTCTAAATTAATCATTATTTTCACCTCTCTCAGATCAATATGTAACTTATATTAAATACTATAATGTGATGACATGTATATACACCAACATAAAAACCTACATTACCACAAGTCTACGACAGAAATGACCAAGTATTATTTAAATCAATCATTACTCGCCTCTTTTCGTCCCCTTCTTGAGTAGCATCAGGCCTCCCAGCTGTTGTCTCCTGCTCCAGCAGGGAGTCTGACACCAGTTTCAGAGCTCTCTCGGAGTGGGAGACGATCCTCTGAACAGCCTGGAGCTCCTCTTCCACGGGGTAAATGGTGGAATGTTTGGCCATGATGTGCCGGTCGTCAGCAGAGTCCGGGCGACGGACACAATTCTTAAAGCGGAGGTGAGGGGTCGGGGGTGAGATTTGATTTGAAATGTTTTAATGATGTGCGTCACACAAATGGAACAGGAGGGAAAAACTAATGCTCACCAGTAGAGGGGGTACTGGCATACCGGGGCGACTCATTAAAGGAGGAGGGGCCAGCCTGCGCCTCTGATCCCCCCAATACATCTGCTCCTCCTCCATCCTTCTGCGGTACAAGTCATCCTCATATCGTCTGCAGGACAGAGGACACGTTTTCATAATTGTTATCGAACAGGAAGGACGATTTAGTGATGCTGTTCACATTTAAGACATTTAATATTTTTAATTATCTGTGTTTCTCAGATTAAACCATAACTTGTGAAAAGGATATAAGTGACGTCAAACCTAAGTGAGTCAACTTTAGCACTTCCCTTTTACCAGTGCGATCTGTGTGGGTGCACCTTGTCTTTTGCGAAAAACAACCAAATAAATCCTTCAACTTAGACGTCAAAAGGGACCAAATATAGGTGTGTGATTAAGAGCTGGGTCTGACCTCATCTCCATGTGCCAGCGCTGCTCATCGTCCCGCTGTCTCTTCAGCACAGCCTTCTGCTTCTGCTTCTTCAGCTTGTTTTCCTGAATTTTTTTAGCACGATTACTGGGTTTAATCTCCACTGGAAGCTCGGGGTTTACTTTTTTCTGCGGGAAAATGGAGAAGACCCCCAAACATATGAGAACAGCTCAACCTGCAGAGAGTACTCTCAGAAATATTTTACAGCTTTTACCTTGTACTGCAGTCTGTGCCTTCGTCCCTTCAGGTGCATGTCTTTAGCGTTTGGATCATTGAAGCTGCACTCACACAGTTTACAGTGAAATCTTATCACTTTTCCGTCCTCGTTACGCACCTAAAAAAATGACAGAAGATTCAAGTGAAAAGAGATTTAAACAGTCTTGTAAAAACTAAAAACTCCATCTTTCAATTCCAGGGTTTTTACATTTCAAAAGAAATAAAAAGACCATAGCAAAAGATTAAAGTTTATTTTGCTGAATTTCTCCTAGAGATGAGACAGAAGTGGAAGAATCTTTTTGACCTCAGATTTTCAGATTTGAACACAGCTTATCAATCTGACAGAACAGACTTCTTATTTGTCTTAAATGTGTAGAGTTTAGTGACTCAGTGACCACAGGGTTTATAAATAAGCCCTTCACCAGCCTGCTTAGTTTTTATCAGATCTTTGTGCTCTTGTGGTTTGTTCAAATTCTTTATTTTAAACTTTCCAAATATCATCGGTTTTGTTTTACTGATCACGAGATAAACTACTAGAGAATAAACATGTCCAATAACTGCTAAAATGAAAAAAACAAATTTTTATCCAAACTTTTTATTCGTATATTCATGACAAAGCAACTACTTCCTTCAGCGTGTTTGTAGTTTAACCAACTAGTCTGGTTATTAAAAGCTGCATAGCTTTTACCACACATACAGTAGCTAAGAATAATACACAGCTAGAGCTGCACAATATTTTGTTTGAGCATCATCATCATAATGTACCTGAGCCAATAATCACTGCAGGTCCTGCAATGTAGGACGCAAATTAAAACGATGTGTTAACTGTAGACTACACCACTAAACCAGACGTCGCTGCACCAAACGGTTGCGTGTTACGGCTTTTATTTTGACGGGTTGTTTCCACCAGCAAAAGAGGGTGGCTTCGTGTCAAAAAAGATAAAACTTTAATTTTGTTGTGAAACTTCTGGGACAATATGTGTTTTTCGAAGACGTGTTATGGTTATGGTGAGAGGGATGGATATAAACTCCATGTGAGCGGAGGCCTCCTAAGTGGGCCTATTGCTCCCCCCCCAAAAAAACACTGGTCTTCACTCAAACCTTCTGGTCCCTCGGATGAAGGACACAAGGTTAGAAACACTCAG
>JAUBOC010000103.1:12064533-12085674 GCA_032275365.1 Anablepsoides cearensis | reverse complement strand
TAGGGAGTCATGTCAGAGGTCTGGTCGTTAATTTACAGTATCAAAAAAAGACCCAAGTGTGTTTGTGTGTATATGTAGAATATAATTTGTGTGTTTGTGTAATATCGGTAAATATCTGTTATCGGCCATAACAGCAATAATTATATTGGATATCGATATCAGCTGAAATTTTTATATCGGCGCATCCCTACATCAAATATATCATTTTATCAAATGACATAATTGGTATTTTATGATTTGGTTGATTATAATATCTTACAGGTTACGTAAGGCTTATAAAAATATATTAACTTCAATCAAATTTTGTTAAGAGAAAAAGTTGCTACAACCTTGTAGGAATTAGGATTTGTGTAAAATCGCAATTTTGAACGAGTTTAAAAGGAAAGTAGTACTTTAATTCAAGGAATACAGATTGATGTTAAAACTGCTTGAAAAAAAAATTGTATAGGCTAGTTTGTTGAAGAAATACATAACGTGTGTGTAAGATGAATTGATGTTTGGGAAGAACCTGATAATGTTTAATATCGACCCAGTTACACATATCGGACCGATACCGATATTAGTGCCGATATATCGTGCATCCCTACATTGAACAGTACCCTTGAAACAATACAAACTTGTTTTAACTGCACATTATGTAGTGCTCACAGCAGAGCAAAAAGAGACTGTAGATGATTTTCAGACCTTTGATGAGAAGCCAATCTTTTCCATCGATCTTATCCAAGTATCGGCCAATTTCCCCTAATTAAAGAAATTGATGCACCCCTAAATTGAAGTGGACTGATTCTACAGTAAAATAGCGTAAGTGGCCTACTATTGAAAGAGGGTTTAGGCTTGATTATTGTCTAAATATTAACTAAATAAATCAGGGGTGTCCAATCCAGCATGTTGTGTTTGTTTCTCTCCTCAAACACACCCGGCTGATTCCTTGATTGAATTATCTCTTTGAGTTCTGCAGAACCCGGTTAATTCCCCATTCATTCAAATCAGGTGTGTTGGATCAGAGAAACCTCTAAAACATGCAGGGCCCCTCCAGGACCAGGACTGGACACCCCTAAAATAGTCCATCATGTGGTACACTGAAAACTTATCACACACTGAGCCATTTCCAAACACCAGAGTCCAACCGCAATCTGAAAATTTTCAGGAAACCAAACAGAGCAAGAAATCAATCCGTTTGTTTGGACACTTCTCTGCTGACCTACATACCTGCTCTGCTCATAACCTGCAGCTGAAGTGTTATCTGGCCTCAGCATTAAATAATGCTGTTCTTTCTAGACCAAAACAATCCAACTACTTAAATAATTCAAAGTTTAACTAACCCAAACCCTAAATAATAGATTCAAAGTGAGACTTTTTTTAAAAAGATAAGAATAATGATTATTATATTTATTATAGGCCTAATAGGTGTGTTGTGTATCTAGCTTTTAAGACATTATGAATTTGGTTCCAACAGGAACTTTGCTAATGATAAATGGTATTTTTAAACTGACACGGCAGGATAAAATCTTAAATAGCAATTAACAGAAAAGAGCTTCATCATGGATCCACTTTTCTTTCCGTTTTCACAGTAATTCTGCAAATGGACAGTGTTTGCTCATCATAACCCTTAGCTGATGTTGATGTTAGAAAAAGATGTAAACTCTTTGTTAAAAAAAAAACATCTTTTTCCCAATACATGCTAATGTATAAAGCCAAACAAAACAAAGCTCATTTATTTGCCAAACACTCCTTTTTAAAGTTTTAAACTCATTTTTGTTGTTGTTGGGTTTATCTTTTTGATCAATAATCCAGGGACAACAGAATTAAAGTGCTTGTGACATGCATATCCTTCAAATACATAAAGTCAAAGAAAACATCTTTATATTTAGGAAACTTGGATGGAATACACAAATGATTTTACACATTTTGTCACACAGCTGGCACATTTTACCCTGAACATGGCTCAGCCAAAGTGAAATAAGTAGTGACATCAAAGGGGAAACCTTAAAGAAATAAAGCTCCCCTGTGGTTGTTTACTGAAACAATATAATTTGAACTTTGAATCTTCTTCATCTCTCTGATAGTGACTCAAAATAATCTAAAAAAAAATCAAATATATCCATCAGATTCTTCTCCACAGTCTGTCGTTGGCCATTGTAGTAATGCTCGGTTAATGCGCAGACATTTCCTTTGTCATCACTTCCTGTTACTTCACATGCAATTATGTCAACAACCGTTCATCTCAGCAGTGTGATTTTTTTTGCAATGAATTATCAATGTTATCTATCCAAAAATCCATTCATATTTGTTACAAAAATTTGATGTTGAAGGCATTTTAAGGTTTACAAGCCTTGCATTTTCAGTAAACCTACCCCTCACGTGTAAATGATTTGCTGCATTTCAACACTGTTTTAATAGCCTTCTTTAAAAGAATAAAATCAATATAATGATAAATATTAGCCTACATATCTTAAACCTAGTTTACAGTAAATTACAGATGTTATTCATCGAGTTAAGACGATTAAAAAGCTTTAATTGCATAAGTAGAGAGTAGCATGTTTACAACTTAAAGAGGATTACATTCAAACACAGAGAATAGTTGAAAACATCAATAGTTATGGTAAAGTTTGAGATAGGCAAACATTGTCAAATGCATTTGTGCAAAAGAAAACGTGACTGCAGTGGAATGTACTAGCTTATTTTCTTTTTCTTTCTGTGGTGTGGGGGAAATATTCCTGTTTGCCAGGTTTGCTGACTTTTGAAGCACATCCAGGACAATAGAAGAGGAACTTTTAGAGCTTTGACCGCAGAAAATAATGTAAATATTGAACATGTAGTTACATGCCAGTCCTAGAGAGTGATGATGCTGTCAAACTTGACAAACAATCTCACCTTGCGGCTGTTTCACTAATTGAACGGTTTCCTCACAACCCACAAACATTTACCTGGTTTACTCCGAGCCAAAGACTGCACTGCTCAGATATCGCGTAATCCAGGACCAAGCTTTAGCACGGTTAATTCAAAACGCCGGCCAAGAAATAAAACCCCATCATCTGCAGCAGCCTTTAACAAGTCTCATAATACATGTTAAACTTGACTTTTCTTGTGACGTTAGTACGTTATGTGCTAAAAAAAAAACCATGAAGCATCTACAGTTGCTTCCAGGCAGAGGTTGTCCGCACACTGGAGCTTTAATGTCGGGTGAACACTGGCCTGCGAGCAGGCTCAGCTAATGTTAGCTAACCGATACCGAACGACCGGGTCAGGCTATAACAGCTCGTAAAAACCCCATGTCTCCATCAAAATCCGGTTCCCGAGGGGTAGCTCGCTTCATGGCAAAGATTTATATTACTTGAATTACCTGTATTGCGGACCGGCACCATGTGTGAACCCGAAATAGTTGCTAGCAGCCATCTTTTCAGCTCCGGTACTGTACAGTACCGACCTGTGAACAAACAGCAGTGAACCCGTAAATCTTCGCGTCAAGATAGTTCACCCTCTCTACCGCTGCTTGACGTTAATTACTAAAGGACTGTTGGACGTATAATAATAATAATAGTTTCATAAATATCAGGAAAGAATATCTTGTATATTAACACGTTGTTATTTTATTTAAACCATAAGTGTGTGGTTTTCAACGCATTGTTTAAAAACATTTCACCCTGTTTATTTAGCGTTAAACTGAATGCGGAAGTAGTTGACAGGGTAATATCTCGATTTGCTTGTTTATTCTTTGATTATATTCTGGATGTCACTGAGGACATTTTCAGTCTTTCTGTCAGTGTGTTAACCTAAAAAAACACAACAATAATAATAATAATAATAATAATAATAATAATAATAATAATAATAATAATAAATAATAATGCATTCACAATAGACGTGCACAGCTGGTAATAGTGCATCTTTTTGCAGTCTTTTCATCAGAGCTATATTATGATAAATTATATTTGATGGGCTCACAAAAGGGAAATAAGATCATCTGTAATAAAGACTATGCAAAACTGTCTGCAACAAACAGCATATAGCGCCGGGAATCTGCAGAGGAGATATGATTGGCTAAGAGCAAGTGAGGTAAGGGAATGCATAATTAATATTTTGAGGAGACTTGTAGGTAAGTATGAAAGCCAATAGGGCAAGGAGGAGACAGGGAAGGGAGAGAAGAGGAGAGGCTCTGGATGGAGAGAGATGCTGTTGCCATGGGAAGCAGCCACATAGGCGACCAGTGAAAACCACAGCAGGATTATCCAGTGGAGGAAAAGGACACTAGTGCTGTATTTTTCTCCCCCCCAAATTGTGATCCAGTGTAGGGCTCTGAATTGATATTGCAGTAAGGTGAAAACATGCATGTGGATCCACATAAAGAAGGAAAGGAAGAGCAGCCAGATCAGGATGCCAGAGCAGATGCATTCCCATTAAAGGAATTTTGTGTCTCACTGGGGTGGACATAGGCGCTGAGAGGCAGGCTGTCGGCTCACTCTTCACGGCCAGTTTTTCCTCCAACAAAGGTGGTCCGGGTGGAGGACAGGAGGGGGGAGTCCAGAACAGAGGTTGCCCCTGTCTTCAGGCACCTGCTGCTTGCTAGTTGCTGACACCGAGGACACTGAATGACTTTGTCAGTGCACGAGGGTGTGTGTGCGTGTGTTTGTGTGTGTGCGTGTGTGAGCATCTGAATCAATCAGAGACAGAGAGGGAATTTCAGACTGACTGGTGCTTCTCTGTTAATGTGGAGGATTGAGAAATTCTCCCCTCTAATCTTTGCATCTGTTACTGAAGAGGAGGAAAACACAGACCAGAGGAGAGGTTTTGGAGGGGATCTCTCATTGTACAAGTGAGTAAATTACCCTTCTTTTTGTGTATTTATATTCTGATTGAATATGTGTGAAATCCTTTTTCCTTCTATTGGATGCTCTATTTAGGGTGACCTACAAAGGCTGCAGAGCCATTTTGCTGTCCTGATGATGTGCTGCACATACGGGGAATCGTCCTTTTTGTGCCAATATATTTTCAAACAATACCTTTCACTGTCATGTGAATGAACTATAATTGGTTTTGACCTATTTTTTTCACCTTGCTCATGTTGTCACCTTACGATAAAGGTCGGTTTGTTTATTTTGTAGAAGTCCTAAATGATCCCTGACTATTTGAATAAATATGTCTCTTGATTTAAAACCTTATCTGCATTAAATTAGGCTTCATAAAGTGAGATTATTATCATGGTTGTATTATTTTATGTGAGATCAAAGACCTGTGAAAATGTCTTCTTTTCATAAGGACTGGCAATAATCCAATTAAGTTTTTTTCCCACAAGGGTGACTGCCAACAAAAATCACTCCACTCCTTGTAATTACCTCATTTGAATTCATGATTCATTAGTTTTGATCATCAATAACGTAATGCACTGTTGACAGAAATCCACTCATGGTCGGGCGGGTTTCCCCATCATGCTTATGCAGCCATTTCTTCGGGGTCTCTGTTTCCAACTATAAGAGTGCTGGATATGATTTTCTGATGAGCGCAGACTTAATAAATGACTGCAGAACAAATAAAAACAGCTGTTCTTTTTAGGTCTGATTAGATTACGTGTCAAACTCAAGGCCCGTGGGCTAAAAAGTGGCCCACCACAGCAATTTATGTGGTCCGCGAGAGCTTGAAAGATGTATTAGTGTCTTAAAATAAGCTGCTTTAAATCCAGCATTGACCATAAACTACATCTCCCATGATGCATGTTGATTATTTTTAACTATAAAATGATGGCATCCCACCATTAAAGCCGATAGCCACCAAAAATGCAGCAAAATGGAGATTTTACACTACTTTTGCTGTGACTCAATTGTACTGGGAAGAGCTCAGTTACTGTTAGTGGTGCTCGGGAACCTGACGTTTCATGTTTAGTTGAAGTTAAACACGAAATATTGAACTTAATTACAACTGGCCCTTTGAGGACCACCATATGTGGCCCTCAGTGAAAATGATAACTTGATAATGCATTTAAAAAAGACGTGCAGAGCTGGTAATAATGCATCTCTTTGCAGCATTAATGCATCAGAGCTAATGTGTTTTATTTGTCTCAGAGCAGTAGAGGAGTCTCTAATACCATCAGTCAGTTCTCCTTGTTGCTCAAAGCATTTACCAGAACGTCTGTTCTTTTCTACTGAGGGCAGATGAATGATGTGAAGTTTTCCTGTAGTGACTAAAAGCCTCAGTGTGACTGCAGATTTTGTGGGATCAAACGCCGATGAGGGTGGATTAGAGCAGAATTCTGTGCTACATGCTCACCTTTTGAAATTTATTTGTAATGTTTGACTTACGGGGCGACCAGAAAACAGTCAGTCACACGTCTCTCACATGGGCCTGTGTGGGCAGGGGGGGGGAACCACATGATCGGAGGTGGTTTCAGACCCTTAAAGGAAGTACATGATGTAAAAGCTTTCTAGGTTTTTCTCATCGTTGTTTGAGACAGTGACATGCTTCTGCCGAGCAGCGATTCAGGCTGTAATACGCTGACAGTATGAGACCACATTTCCTTTTAAATGTCTTATTAATCAGTAGATTTCTCTGCTCTTCTCTAAGCTCCGGCTCGTCTCTCTGACGGATGGGCACCACTGAGGCGACTCTACGGATGGAGAACATGGAAGTAAAAGACGAGTGGCAGGATGAAGACTTCCCCAGGTAAGATTTCTTAATCTGATGACTTATTAAACAAAGCAACAGATTGATCTCAGCTGCAAAATGATGAGACAAAGAAAGCATTTTACTAAATCTAGTGTGTAGTACTACTGACCTGCTGTTTCCTTGTTTTACATGTGTAGAAATTAATTTACGGTTGTAGTTTGTACAATATTGCACTGATATGAAATGATTTGTGAACTATATAAAATTGTTCAGAGGTTCTGAAATACGACGACTGACAAACTGCTGTTTTAGCATAAACACTAATCAGGGAAAGATGCCAGGAACAAACAAGAGGAAATACATTTTCTGCAAAAATGCAGCGTGAATGCTGACATTTGTTGATGAAGCTGAAACTGAAATGTTTTAAAATGTAAGAAGCAGAACATTAGCTAAAACCTATAAAAAAATCCCAATGAAAAGCAGAAAAATGATTTGTTAAAAGCTAAATGTAGTAAACACTCAGAGCTTCACAGCACAATACTAGCTAAAAGCAGAACAAGACTAGCCAAAAGCTACAAGTATGAGAAGCTTAACTAGAATCTAAAAATAGGAAAAGGCTAGCTCAAAGCTAAAATAAAAAAGCTAGCTAAAAGCAACAAAATATTAGCTAGAAGCTAAAACTTTCAAAAGTGGAAGTAACAAAAGGCTAGCTAAAAGCAATATGTAGCTTAGTTGGAAGCTGAAAGTGTCAAAAGGCTGCCTAAAGGCTAAAACAATCAAAAATAGTGCAGCAAAAGAATACTAAAACTGCAAGCTTAGTTAGAAGCTAAAATTAGCTAAAAGCTAGCTAGAAGCTAAAAGTAGCTAACGACTAGCTAAATCCTACAAAGCTAAAAGTAGAAAAATAATAAAAAAGATGGTAAAACAATTGAAATTCTAGCTAAAACCAGTGAAAGACTAAATAAAAAGCTACAGGTATTTAGCACGTCAGCTCAGTGGATAACATTGATGCCTCTGTAAAAGAAGGTCCTGGGTTAGATTTTCGATTCGGACCTCAGGTCTCTATTTGCTAAAAGTATCATAACAATAGCTAAAAGATAAAATTAACAAAACAGTAGATAAAAGCTAAAGATGTCAAAGAGAACCCTGTTTTTGAAGGGATTGAAAAGATCTGAAAGTTGAAAATAATAAAGGGAAATATTTTGAAAAGTAAAAACGTTACAAAAATCAAAAGTCATATCTGCTAAAGGAGCTGAACATTTTTGATAAATGAAGGTACAACTGTCAAAGTAATTAGATTACAGCAAGTACAGAAAATAAACAGGAAAACTATGCTGTGTTCATATTGTAGATTCTAAAGATATTAAAGCTGAGAAAAAAAGAGTTTTCTGTGTTTAAGTTTAAATGCAGCGCAGGAGGAGTTCTGTGGTGTGAATCGATGCAGCTCCTTCCCCCTCCTCCTCCTCCTCCTCCTCTCATCCCTCCCTCCTCATCAGATGGGGAGGCAGGGCTCGAGGGAGCAGGTGCAGCTCTGTCTGTAAATGGTCTCAGGCTACGTCACGTTACGCAGCAGCAGCAGTCAACAACACCACTCCAGGAAAATGGAGGCAGGTTTTGGCTGAAGACAAACAGAGACGGAGGACGAGCCCTGAGCAGCAGGAGGACACTGAGGGGGGAGCACAGGGAATGAGTTAGCAAATCAAACCTTAGAGGTGCGTCAGGTCAAAAAGCTCATTTGCATCAGCGCTGGCTAAATCAAGCAGCTCCTGGTTCTTTACTGCAGGTAAGCTGGACTTGTTATTCTAATGTGTGACGAAGCAGAAAGAAGAGATGAGCTTGTTTTTGTTGAGAGATCAGTCTGCTGCAGTGAGTTTTAATACAGCGAGCTTTAGTTTTGATGGCTGCTCATCAGTTTTCCCTGCAGGCGTCCTCAGACCCCACACTGCTGTTTGTTTCTCAGAGCTGAAGCCAATAATGTGGATTCAGGAAGAGCAAACACCGTCCTCCTGATGCTTCGACTGCAGCTAAAACCCAATCTGCTGAACAGCACTGCTCTGCAGCTCTCTGCGGCTGTTCAAACCATTCAGATTTCAGTCCCTCCTTGTATTAATAACTTGCATGTGTCTGCACATTTTCTCCAAAAATCATGCAGATTTTGACTCAACGTTTGAATGTTTCTTTGCATTCGAAGACATACTTTTTTTTTCTTCCATCCCTCTCCTCTCCCCTCTGTTTCTCCTCCCTCTCTGGTCTGACTCACACCCTGGCAGCTCATGTCTCCCAAGAGACAAGTTGATCTCTACTGTCCTCCTTCTGTACCCCTCCAACTAATCCAGATCAGCTCTTAACTGGTCCATTGAACAGCATCCTAATCAGTTTGTTTCATAAAAAGTTTTTTAAACTCGTGCCTCATCAGGTCATGTTTTCTCTGCAGACCTCTACCAGAGTACGGAGACATGGACCCCAATTATGGTCTTTCGGACAACAGAGTCTGTAAGTAAAATGCAGTTTAACTCAAGTGAAAACGATGTGGCAGAAAGTGAAGCTGCTTTATCGCCCTGCTGTAGCTCCTCCTAACTCGCTGCTTGTGAGCCCACCCGGAGGAGGTGTCTCTTCATCTCACTGTAAACGGAGGACACTGGTGGCCCCAGATATGAATCTGTCCTTAGATCAGAGCGAAGGGTCTCTGCTGTCAGACGATTTCCTGGACACGCCAGACGACCTGGACATCAACGTGGATGACATCGATACTCCGGACGAAACCGACTCGCTGGAGTTTATAACCAACGGGAATGACCTGGAGTGGGAAGGTCAGATTTACCTAATCTTTACTTACTACCAGAAAACACATGAAAATAATCTTTTTTTTTATTGGTTTGATTTTTTGTTCAATACTAGATTGGTTTCTGTGACCCTAACCCTGTGACCAGGGCCAGCCTATGGCATATAGGCAGTATAGGCAAATGAAGGGTACAATTCATCTAGGGGGCTCCACAAATGGGGGACAGATATATATTTTATAACATTTAATCAGTAAAGTTGATTTAGTCTGTAGAATAATCACTGGTTACTCTAATTTATGAAAGTAACTTCTTCTGCATGAGGTTATATGGTGCTGAGGATTCATGATAAAAGTATCAGAGGATGCAGTCAAAACAAAATAATAATAGAAGTTGTGATAAAATTAATACTTTTTTATGTTTTCTATATACCAAGAATTTAGTAAAATGATCTTAAACATCTGGAAAAAAAGACGTTTTTAATATATCTTATACATAGTTTCCAGGGAAGTATACCCCTGAGCCCCCCCTATAACTGCTTCAGTCCACAGCTGCTCGGTAACATGAAGAAGTGTTCCTCATTGCTGTCAGCAAATGTTGGGAGGTACGAGGAAGACTTCTGGTGTTCTGTTTCAAAATAATTATATTGTTAACTAATTGAATTGGACAATCTGGTTTCTAAAGACAACAAATTAAATCAAAAGCAAAACTATTTATTTGGTGTGTGAATGGATTGGCAGTGATTTAGAAAATTGCACAAGGGAGCACCACCTGAAATCTTGACTAGGGTGCTAAATGGACTAGGGTCGACCCTGCTTGTGACTCATTATTATTATTTTTAAATTACTGATACTAAAGATCAAAACACTCTAGCACCTGCAGCTAATGTCCTAATCTGAGTCTAATAATACATCTCTCTAAAACTTTTCTGTATAATCCGTGATTTTGGCCTGCTGCCAGATGATAAAGATGGGCGATAATATTTATGCTCATATGTGTTTGTCTTTCTGTCACCAAAATATCTAATATACAATCCAACAATTTTTAATGAAACATGCAGAAAGTAATCAATGTGCATTTACAACTAATTAACTTAGAGATCAACCCAATTTAAGAAGGTTACAAATAGCTGCATTTCAATCAGTTTTACGGATGTTGTGCTTTAATTTGATGTGGTAGTAGCTGAGAGTCATTTGTGACAGCTCACAATATTACATGAAAATGTGCTTCAACAGTATTTTTAAAGTTTGATCAAAACAAAATTTAAATTACTTTTCTGGTTTTGATAAAATTCTTTATCAAAACGTGATTTAAAACCAGGTGTGCAACAAAAAAAAGGCTTTTTAAACAAAAAGGATTAATGTACCAAATGCTGCACCCAACTGAAAACTAAATCTACCTCTGTTCAGACGACACGCCGGTGGCCTCGGCCAAAGCGGGTCCTGCTGGCGGCTCGGGGGAAGCGGGCGAGGACGGAAACGCGAATTGCGGGCGTCTGTGGAGGACAGTGCTGATCGGGGAGCAGGAGCATCGTATCGACATGCAGCTCATCAGACCTTACCTGCGGGTCATCACACATGGAGGTCGGTGTCAGTCTGTGTGTGTGTTTGACTAACACCTGAAACACCTGAACCCTTCACGTTTACCTCTGCCTCTCATCAGGATATTATGGAGAAGGCCTGAACGCCATCATCGTGTTCTCTGCTTGTTACCTGCCCGACAGCAGCTGCTCAGACTACCACTACATCATGGAAAACCTCTTCCTGTAGGAACTGAGAGGACTCTGTATTTATGTGTAACCGTTCTGACAGAAGGTCCTGATAGCAAATCATCTGACCTGCAGGTATGTGGTCAGCAGCCTGGAGATGCTGGTGGCTGAAGATTACCTGATCATCTACATGAACGGAGCCACGCCTCGGAGTAAGATGCCCGGAATCAGCTGGCTAAAGAAATGCTACCAGATGATTGACAGGAGGTAGAAAATGAGAGACAAAACACATGTAGATTCACTTTAAGCTCAAGCTCATCCAGCAGCTCTTTCCTTCTTTGTATTGTTGGCAGACTGAGGAAGAACCTGAAGTCTCTGGTCATCACTCATCCCACGTGGTTTATCCGTACAGTTCTGGCCATATCCAGGCCTTTCATCAGGTGAGAACACTTGTTTGTTTATGAAGTAGCTTTAAAATAAAGTCCTGTCATGTTTCATTCAAACTGTACAAAATTAATGTTATACATCATCTTATGTTGCACAAACTCAGGGAATCATTTGAGGATGACTCTCTGCAACTACCACACAAAATCTTAGCTAAGAATCTGCCAAACTGACTTACTTAGAGCTGTTTTTGGATTGGCTCAGCTCATTTAGCTGTGGGGGCCGTCATGAGTTGGGTTGTCTCTAAACTCTATGAGTAGATATGCAGCCAATACTTTCTAAAGGTTTAGCTGAAATCTGTCCAGTTGGTATTGAGATATTTTGCTAACAGACAGACAGTGTTGACTCTTAACAGTTATTTGTCAAAGTTTGCAGGAAAAACAAACCAAAGCTAGAAGCTAAAACTAAAAAAGCTAGCTACAAGCATAAAATGCTAGCCAAAAGTACCAAAATATTACCTTAAAGCTACAAGCACCAAAACCCTAGCTAGAAGCTAAATGTAGCAAAAGGCTAGGTAAAAGCTAAAACTAAAAATGCTAGCTACAAGCATTAAACGCTAGCTAAAAGCACCAAGAGACTAGCTTACAGCTACAAGTACCAGAAACCGAGCTAGAAGCTAAAAGGAGCAAAAGGCTGGCTAAAGGGTGAACAATGAAACAATGAAAATGCTAACTAATATTAGCACAAATTAGCTAAAAGTCACAAGTATCAAGTGCCAAGCTGAAAGTAGCAAAACAGGTTGACTCTAAACCAGGGATAGTCAATTCTCCTGCACGTTTTACTTGTTTCTCTGCTCCAACACGCCTGATTTGAATGAATGTATGATTTTCAGGCGGGAAACAAGTAAAACATGCAGGGCTGTGGACCTCGAGGACCAGGATTTACTATCCCTGCTCTAAACCTTAGTATTAGATGTGCAGCAGATGGTTATTCTAAAAGTGTTTTGCTAAACAGGCAGACAAAGTTGACTCTTAGTTATTTGTCAAAGTTTTCAGCAGAAACATTGCTTAATATAAATTATGTGTTGTGAATGACTTTCAGCTACCACCACACCAAGCTTTAGCTAAACATTTGTAAATATCTCTGAGTTACAGCTGTTGTTATGTTAGCTGAGGTCAGCTGGCTCATGTGGTGGCCATCTTGTTTTGGATTGACATCCTATAATCACATTATGAATTTGTTGCAGTCTTGGTTAAATTCCAATCATTGCACATTTCTGCCCCAAAAAGGGTTTGTTTCAAAACTAAACTTCTCCAAGTGAGCTGATGTGAAAACTAATCTGGCAGTGCTAACAGCTGACACAATACATGATTTGTTTTTAAATAAATGTTTTAAATTATCCACTGTTTCCCTCTGCAGTGTGAAGTTCATGAATAAGATCCAGTATGTCCACAATCTGGATGAACTGGCACAAATTGTCCCCATGGAGCATGTCCATGTCCCTGAGTGTGTGCTGCAGTGAGTATCTTTGGCCACTAGGTGGCGACAACGAGCCGCATTGAAGCCAATATAAATGTAAATTTAAGTCTGCTGTGATTTTATTTCAATGAAGGTAAAATGGGATTACTTATCCAGTTCTGGGAATAGATTTAGACGAAGGGATTTACAGTTTGATTTAACAGTGTTACTGTTTTTTTTTCTTCTTCTTCTGTTTTAGATTTGACGAGGAGAGGATTAAAGCCCGGAGGGAAAGGTAAAATCCAGTTTTTCCTCTAATTTTGATAAAGATTACTCACTAACCCTCATACATATTACAATTGAATTGAACTGAAACTGAACTGTGGCTTAAGTGCTCATCTGAATTAATTGGCTGAACAAGATTGCCTTTGGATATTCTAAAAAAAAAAAAACAACAGCATCAGCAAAACTGCTTACAGGAACTGTTGGTTCTGTAATTTTATAGGATGGAGCAGGAGCAGCGACAGCGGGGTCAGCAGCCGGTCCCACAGGAGCCTATTAAAAAATCTGAAAGGTAGAACGTCCTGATTCTTATTATTTTACACATTTCATAATATACCACAGGGGGGTGAAAATTAAAGTCTGATGCAAATGTAGACTGTTTTTTTAACAAGGTCTTTGTGCCTTTTTTGTTTCATCATTTCAGGCCAAAATCAATGATTGTGGGGTTGTGAGCAGGGCAGGAGCGAGAAGCTGAAGGTAATATGAACCTCGGCTGTTTTTCCTCATTTTAGCCACAAGTTAGCTCTGTGTGCTGTGTAAAGGGGTTTATCTTATTACGTGTCAGGCTCCAACTAGAACACCCATTCTCATTGGAGTTCCAGTTTAAATTTACAACTTGTAACTGGGAAATTCCCACTTCCCAGTTAAACAGCTGCAATAAATTAGCTGAAAATGCAGCACAATGGAGATTTTCAGAGCAAATTTTGCCACCTGTTATTTTTTTAACCCTGTGCACCTCCACTTATTGGAGGGATGTGGGTAAAATAATCAAGATGCATTATGGGAGATGTAGTTCATGGCTAATGCAGGCTTTAAAGCAGCATATTTTAAGACATTAACAGGTCTTTGAAGCTCTCGCTGGCCACATAACACGACGTGGCCGGACGCATTTGGCCCGCAGGCCTTGAGTTTGACACGTGATGTACAGTACGGTTAAAGAATTGAACTTTAACTGTGGTTTAAGAGAGGACATTTTCATTGAGTGCAACCTTTCTGTCCATGCAGGCTGAGACAGCAACACTTCCTACATTATTTCACAAACACAAAGCTGATGTTTCCGTCCGGCCGAGAGAGGAATAATCTCTTCCATAATCTTCATTCCATCAGGAAGTCCTTCCTTCTCTCACCTGAAAGTGTTTCTGCATCATTAAAACGTCCAAAGGAAGTGAAGAAACTGACCTGACATGTAGCAGCCATTCAAAGGTTGGGTTTTCTTTGTGCAGCGTGGCTCTGTGGATTGTGTTTCTCCTGCTGTAATTTAAGTTCAGATTAGAAGCTTGTTTCTGACTGATTCGATGCATCAATCAAGCAGAGGAACTTTGAGCACTTCACAGCTCAAAATGCACGTTGGTTTTTCTGCAAAGAGGACAGAAGGAATATCTTAATGTAAGATCTGTACACACACAGGTCAGCATAACTGTGCCAGATGTAGCAAGAGTTTCACAAATGTGACAAAATGCCTTCATCTCTATTTTTTACCTGCTGTATCATTAGGTGTTTGACATTTTTTCAAAGTCTAAATGTATTTGTTCTTTCTGGTTCCATCTGCTTTGTGATGTTTCCTTTAGCCCCGCCCACCTGGCCTATAATGTTTGATTACTTACATGACAAATATCTATATATTTACCCATATATGTTTATTTTTATGCATTTTTCACCATATGAGCAGACATAACACAACAATATATGCATAAATGTAAAAGATATTTTAAGTTAATAAAATGCCTCATATTGTAGAAGCTGAATGCAAGCATAAATTACCCGAATTAAAGATTTTACATTAGATTTAGAGCAAAAATCTGTATATATTCACACAAACACTACATTTTTATTGTTTTGGAAAAGTCATGTGAGGATCATTTAATGTCAGATTAGATTGTCAGCAAACTTTCAAATAAATAAAATTTATGTTTGTTCAGAGCTTCATTTTCTTAAATGTTTAATTTTTTTTAATGAGGTTAAATATATTTTATTTTAGACTTTCAGTCGATTGTAGCAGCTGAGCAGCAGATTGTATCACCTGTGTGCTCTTCATATCAGTTTGCACTGTTGGATTTAATTCTTAAAAGACAAGTTTTAAAGAAATTTATTTGTATTTTTTTTCACAGCTCATGAAATGCAGCTTTTTGTATATTACACAGATGACAAATGAAAAGTTTATTTTAAAAGTTTGTTCTGTTGCCTTCCTGAAAGAAGAAGAATGTTGGATAAACGGTTCAACTTTCTTCCTTCTTTTCTTAACTTCCTGGTTCTTTAAGCGTGTCTGTAGTGAAATGAAATGCTTGTGTTGCTCAACTTTGATGAGGCAATTTTTAGTTTGTCAATCTGGTTGCAGGTTGTATTGAGTGCCTGTTGTTGAACCCAAAGTTACATCTAACAAAAGTGAAAGAATAAAAAGTGGAACCTTTTAGATATTTTAATGTTTTTATTATTATTATTATTATTATTATTATTATTATTATTATTATTATTATTATTTTATGACCCAAAAAATGTCTGATATCATCATAATGAAAATATTCCTTTTGACTGTAAAAGCACAACATTAATATCAAATGTTTGTCCTCTGTTTGCTCAGATTTACATAAACATCATGGCTACATTCAGTCTAATAACTGCTGTAAATATGTCTGAATAAATTCCTCCTTAAAACTCTGCAACGTTGTTTTTGTTTATACTTTGTCTTTTTTAAATAAATATGTCTCATCAGTTTGACCTGATTAACCTGGATTAAAATGTTAGCTTATGTCTTGTGATTAGCAATATTTAAATGTACTCATTTAAAGCTGCTCAGAACTGAGAGTCTCGGGTCGGCTCTGGGTTTGGGGACACAGGAGATAAGATTAAAGTCTGCACACGCAGGAGGAGTCTTCTGACGTCATCACAGCCAGAGAGAATTCAACAACTGCATCTTTCTCCCACACGTTCACTGAAAACCAGAACCTCCTGGCTGCTTACCTATGACCCCTCCACATGGATACACACACACAGAGCAGCATGCCAGGTGCACACAAACGCACACTTAGCATCTGTGGAAAGTAAAGCATTTGTGCCAATTAAAAAGTTTCAGTTTTTAAATTTAGCTTCTTCCCTGCTGTTTCACAAGAGGCTCATACAGCTCTGACCCTCCTGACACAGATAAGAGGAGAGATGAACTGTGGCAGAGAACTGGGCAGGAACTGAAAGTAAATAAAATGTAAAAATCTTTTGACCTTTTACATTTTAAATAAAATTGTCATTGTATGGTATAACGTACAGCTATGTTTACTAAGTTTCTGTGGGTGAATGTTTCTTGTGACAGTGATTTAGAGAAATAAGCACATTCATGCAAAACACTCAAAACTCAATTTAACAAGAAAAATGTGTTTAGCGCAAACATACAGAATGTTCTTAAGCATAGCTGAATGACTGCAGAAATTTGTTGAATAAGCTGAAACCTAACTGTTATAGCAAAATTAAGAAGGGCAGTAGCTGAAAGCTAAATCAAGCACAGCAGTATCTAAAAGCTAAACTCAGCAAAAAGCTAAAATTAGTAAAAGGGAAAAGCTACAATGAGGAAAATTGCAGCTAAGAAGGTAAAATGAGCTAAACCCTAGCTGAAAAACACTACTAGAAAAAAAGGCTAAAATTAGGAAACCATAGCTAAAAGCTAAATAGTAAAGCAGTTGCAAAAAAAGCTACATTTAGCAAAACAGAAGCTAAATGTGGTAAAACAGTAGCAAAAGGCCTAAATCAGCAAATCTATAAGATCAGTAAAGCAGTAGCTAAATGTTACAACTAGAAAAAAGCATTTCTAAAGGCTACATAATAAGAGGTGGCTGGAATTTAAGTGTAGTAAAACTTTAGATGTTGTTGATTTTCTTTGGGCCGCTCCCTTCTGAAGGGGTTTCCACAGCAGGTGAACTCGTATGAAAAGACATGACTTTTTGTTTTTACCTGGATGTGTTTCCTGACTCATGGTCTCATACCTGCGGCCTCAGGATTACATGACTGCAGCACTGACTGTCGAGCTACCACTGCCTCTGGAAACACTGTAGATAACATAGAGTATTATCAAAAGTATTGCTAAAAGCTACTCTGAATGAAACAAAAGCTAAATGTTAAATAATCGTGAAAAGTTCAGACATTAGCTAAAGGCTAAAATTAAAATACTACTTGGTATAATTCCTCTGTTAGGTTTGAATGTGACTTAACTTTTAGTAAATCGGTTTCCTGTGAAACATTATTACACATGAGTTAATTTAAAGCATCTATCCGACACCATCAATGGTGGTTTTCCACAGCTGTAACTCTGGAGGAGTACAGTACAGTACAGACCGCAGCAGGTGCAGGAAGTATGTAAAAATGGGAAACAGTTTCGCGCTGTGATTGGCTGGTGAGGAGGCGCTGTTTGGAATCTGATTGGTCGATAGGAAAAGGGGCAGGTATCAGTGCGTAGAGCGAAGGAAACTATGCACGAGCACGTCAGACCACGAGGACGTCCCGTGCCCGCGTGTGCCGTGACGCAACAGGACGCACGTTGGGTATAAATTGAAAAGCGTCGCCGTCGCGAGGTGAATCAGATCAGAGGACAGAAAGAAGTCACCGCTGCGACTTTTAATATACTTTTTTCAAGTTTTTTTAGTTTTGTGTTGGAATTAATTAAGCGTTTTTGCTTCATCTGACGCTGACAAGACAAGAAAAGAAGATGAAATACATTATAGGAATTGGCGGGTATGTGTGTATTTTTATTTTTAAATTAGAACATAGTGTTTGTTTCGTTCGTCACGTGTTTTTGTCACAAATAATAATGCGTACAAATATATTTGCGTCGTCTGTTTCAAAATAAGTTAATTGAACTAACATACTGTATAATAGTCTTTTGTTGACTGATTATCTAAAATATTGTTTAGTAATAATAAATTGTCTCTTGAATAAGGATTTGGAAACTCGTATTTAGCAGATAATGTTCTAATATAATAAAGTTATCTGCTGCCCGCCAGAAATTTGTTCTTTAAAGTCGTTTCCGGTCGTACTTCCGGTTAGGTTTGTTGTCATAAATCGAGCGGGACTTTTAAAAATTCACCGCGAGATTCGGTTTAAAAGTGGAGGGAGAGCCGCTTTTTACATCCACAATGTTTGACAACACAAATACAGCTATTTTACCATCTTTATTTATTACTTTAGAAACAAACTTTTAATCAGGAAGACGTGATTCTATGTTAATTTTAAGTATGTTGCATATTTTCTTGTACTATTTGTACAGGTATAAATACTTGTACGTGAAAAAGAAATATTGATTTATATTCATACACATATCTGTATGATTTTATATTTTGGATGTTGATTATGAGTGTGTGTGTGTGTTTTTATCAAAATAAAAGCTGATTCTAAATAGACAATAATAAACAACATAATGTGTTATCATGGATATTTATTTTATTTATTCAAACAATAATTTTTTTCACTTTCTTTTTTCTTTTACAGGGTCACAAATGGTGGTAAAACCACTCTGACAAATAAACTGATCAAGACTTTGCCCAACTGCTGTGTTGTGCACCAAGATGACTTTTTCAAGGTGACTTTTTAAATTGTTAATATTAGGAATTGGGAAGTTAATCCGTGTTAAGTTTGGCTTTTTTCCCATTTCTGCATTAGTGTTTTGTGTGAGCAAAGGAGGTCTTGCTTTAATAGCCTCCCTTCCCCCTGCACTTTTGTATCACTCCATGCATGTTGTTTCTTTTCTTCTCCCCTGGTGTGTTTCCCTCCATTAATCCTGTGAATATAACTCTTATTAAAGCTGACTAACAGACTTTACTTTAATCTGCTCATGGGTTCTCTGCACTCCTCTAGTTTGTTTTTAATCTACCTACTTTACTTTATATTCATAACTATTCTTGTGTAATTGCAGTGCATCCTCTTTTACCGTTTCCTCTTTCTACTCACTTGTTTGGCCTCACTGCCTTGGCATGTGGGTGAGATCTTCAAGTGTTGCGAGGTTGCAGCAATGTTTTATTGGTGACTGTTATTTCAGAAACCCGATCAAATAGAAGTCGGGGAGGACGGCTTTAGACAATGGGATGGTAAGACTTCACTGAAGACCGCCAGTGATTCTTGACATTTTACACACTTGTCCCCCCTCAACGTTAATAGACTCCACCCTCTTCAGTTGCACACACAGTTTGTAGAACACTTTCAATAAATCATTTACAGAACAACAAACACAATGAATTACATTGTTTGGTTTTGTTTGTTCTAATCCCCTTTTTATTGTTTCTTTTTATTATTTTTTTTCTCTTTATTTCTTGCTTCTTGCCCGCAGTGATCACAGCGATGGACATGGAGGCCATGACCAACACGATAAGAGGCTGGATGGAGAACCCGGTGAAGTTTGCTCGCTCTCACGGCGTCCCCCTCTCACCCGTCCCTGACGTGGCCAACCCCGATGAGCAGATCCACATCCTGATTGTGGAGGGCTTCCTGCTCTACAACTACCTGTAAGATGTCCTTTTGAGTTCTTAAATTGCTCCCTTTTTTTAAATTGTTTTTGAAAAGATAGACAGGTAAAAAAGTATGGATTTAGTTAAAGTGAAATAGATCAGTTGAAATAAGTTCATGATGAACCAGCATCAGAAGGGCGTCGTCATGCCTGTCGAGTCACGTGACTCATGTTCGTCAACGCCAGTGAGCAGATTTGAGCAGCTCCTGAACTTCAGAGATAAGAGCTTCAACAGAAAGAGGCTCCCTGAGTGGACCCTCAGAGTGACGGGTGGTCCGTACTCTGTGTACTCGTGATGAGTGTGGCTGTAGAGATATGGATAAGGGCCAGCATGAGCAGCTATGTAACTACTCTTTCATAAGAGATGCTATGTAACTTGTTTCATGACCTTTTTTTTTTCATCCTTCAGGCCCCTGCTGGATGTCTTTGATAAGTGCTACTACATCGCCATTCCTTACGAGGAGTGCAAAAGAAGAAGAAGGTGAGCTAACTTCTTTATTGCACTCATGTTTTCACCCTTATTACATTTGTTTTAGTGGAACATCTAACCATTATTATTGTTTTTAGTACAAGACAGTACACAGTCCCTGACCCTCCCGGCCTGTTTGACGGCCATGTTTGGCCCATGTACCTGAAGCACAGGAAAGCGATGGAGGACTGCTGTCTACATTTAGGTATGTAGCAGCTGCAGGTTTTGGTGTAAAGTGTTTCAGGTCTGTGTTTAAACTGGTTTTTCTGTTTATGTGCTGCAGAGTACCTCGATGGTTTGAAATCCAAAGAGGAGCTCTACAACCAGGTGTACGAGGACATTCAGAACAACCTGCTCAACCGTTTATAGGTAATACCATCAGGGTCTTTGTACACAATATTATGGTGTAAAATACAGAACTGTGTCCAACCTTGTTTTTTTTTTTCTCTTCCAGCATGAAGTCTTCACACCTGTACAGACTGTAAATACCTGCAATGATTCTTTTTTTATGACACATGTAACTTTATTTTATTTTGTGTAAATAGAAGCAATGTTAAATTATCATTGTCTTTTTACCTTTTTTAACTTTTTTTTTTTTTTTTTTTTTTCTTTACCAAGTGATTGTTGAACTCTATTATCTTGTTGCAGTTCTGTCAAACCTCTAATTTTGTATTGGACCATTTGACCACCAGTTTCATTTTGCAAATAAATATTTGCTGTTTAAAGTACAAATCAAACATCTCAGTGTTTGTTTTTCTGCCCATTTTGATTTGTTGTGTTGGAAACTTTCTGTTTATATATTTTTGTATTTTGAGAGGAAAAAGGTACAACACATGTAGTGTTAACATATATGACCTAACAATTTAAAAGATGATATTTAGAAAAATGTTGGCATTCATTACATATGCCTACATTTTGATATCTGGATCATTCTGATATCACAAACTTATCCAGAGATATGACTTAATTTGTCTTGTTGGATACG
>JAUBOC010000103.1:12051661-12062572 GCA_032275365.1 Anablepsoides cearensis | reverse complement strand
ATTGGCTGATTAGAAATTAAGTGTTAACGAGCAGTTGGACAGGTGTACCTAATAAAGTGGCCGGTGAGTGTATATGACATGAAAAAGTGGATTGACTTTCAGTGAGAAAAATCACAGGTTGTAGCCTACATACAGGTTTCTGCAGAACATGAGGTGATTTTAGATTCAAGTGTGTTGAAGCAGAGCAACAAGTAAAACATGCAGGATCAAACACCCCTGACCTAATAAAATATGACATGCATTTCTTCAAGGAATTTGTTTTTTTTTTATTGTCTGGCCCTTGCTGTCCTCAAAGCAGGTCATCTCATCAGATTCATGCAGGTTCAGCATGCCTCTTTGGAACAGGAAGTTGTGTTTAGTGGCTTACACCACATGGTGACAAAGAGAAAAACGTGCATTGAGTACAGCACGGCTGCACGTTCAGGGTGAAAACAAAACAAAGGTTTGATCTGTCAAGAAAGGTGTGTTTTTATTAGAGCAATAAGACTATCCAGTCCTGGACCTCTGCCTTGTACAGCCCACACACACAAACACAGGATGAAATATTCAGAGGTGGGCTTACCAAATAAAAAACTTATATTTCGACCTTTTAATTGACCTTCAGTTATTCAGAGCTGCTGACCACCTGTCTGTCTGTCTGTCTGTCTGTCTGTCTGTCTGTCTGTCTGTGTGTCTGTCTGCACGTCCGAGCAGGAGGCGTGATCGAGGACGAAAAGGAAAGCAAAGGTGATAAGAGCTCCACACGTGTTTCTTCAAGGCCATCAGTAACTCTCTTATCACAAGAAACTCAAACCAAAAGGATCTTTTATTAAATTATAGCTTAGATTTAGAGCGACCTTATTCATGAAGAATTGACCAAAACTCTAAAGTGCTGAAGATTTCTTCTACATCTTAGATTTTGAGAAATGAAGACATGAAGTTGTTCACCAGTGATGACTTATGTTTTGTTCTTGAATAAAGTAATTTGAGTTTTGTTTGTAATATTCCTGTTCAGACGTCGGTTTGGTTTAGTTACTATTATATTACTTGAAACAGAAATTTAGTTCATGTTTAGACTGATTATTAGTTTAGATTTGCTGCTCCTTTGTGGACCATTTGATAACTCTATGAAACAATGAAAAACAACACAGAGCATAAAAATAACAGCACTGCCTTTCATGTTATGATCTGAGAATTACATTTAGGAATGCTGCATTACCTAAAATCTTAGCTGTTTTCTACCCGATTCAGTTCAGTTAATATATTCCTATTTTCATCTCATCATAAAACACAGTTAAAAAGTTCTGTTGAAGTAAAAGTAGTGCCTGAGGATGCACTGCCATCATGTGGTGACGAGGTGAACAGAGGTCCCTGGATCCTGTTAAACCACATGTGTCAAATACAAGGCCCGCGGCCCGCGGGTGACTCCATTTTTTTTTTTTTACCCAACATGAAAATTGTTTCTTATATCAATAGTAAACTTTAAATTTATAACTAAATGCAACAAAATAAACTTTAGATGAAAGATAATAACAATGGTCTTACCCCTGGACTGTTGAGGTAACTTTAAGTAACTGAGCAATTTAGTTGTATAGCACAGTATTACTGTCTGAAAATAAGCTGCTTTAAAGTCAGCATCAACCATAAAGTAAATAAATCTGCCATATTGCACATTAGCTACTCACTAGAAATTCATCAGTGAGTAAAACTTTATTAGTTTACTTTTAATAATATTTTTATTATTAAATATTAGATATTAAATATTTTTACAGATTTAGTCTGTCGTACACTTAGTTCTTATCAGTGTTTAAAAGAGGACGTGTTAAAATACTGTTTAGTCAAAATTAAACATGAAACGTCAAAGTTCATTACAACTGGCCCTTGGAGAGCCACCATAACGCTCATGTGGCCCTCGATGAAAATGAATTTGACACCCCTGTGTTAAACTGTTTAGCAAAAAAAGACTTTCTATTAATCCTATTTTTAAGCCTAGTCTGGACGCTGATGTCCCACCTTGAGGTTTGGACCCTTGACTGATCCAGAATCTAATCAGTGGAGACAAGTTGGGTCTCATAAACCAAATCAAGTTTTTATGTTTTAGAGATCAATCACTTTTTATTCACGAGAAAAACAAATGGTTCAAATTCAACTAATGAATTCAGTGGAATTATCTAAATATATTATTAATTATTAGTTTTGAGTTAAAATCACTTTCATAAACCAACAATGTTTACATTTTAACTAGAATTTTGAACTTTATAAATTAAATATAATTAATTATTTAAAGTTAGTGAAGTTTGACCTGTTTTTGCTTGTTCTACGAAAATTTTGGTCTTCACTGCGTCAAATTAAAACAAATCTAAAATCTAATTGAAATTCATAAAGATTTTACTCTTATTACACATTACTTCAGGCCAAAGAAAGTTTTGACAAGTATTATTGTGAATTAGATTTTTAATCTCAGTGAGTTTTTTCTGGTAAAATAAAGAAATAATAAAAAAATGTCTCATTTATCAATTATCACATTTACACGTTTTTTCATATTCCTGAAAAAATATATGTAAACTACCACGAGTGTAGGTTCCCAAAGGGGGAATGAAAGGTTCTTCCCAAAGCCTTATTGGACCTGGTTTATAAAGAACTTGTTTACAAATCATCAGTGTTGTATAAAGTACCTCAAAGTGATACTTGAGTAAAAGTAAGTATCTTACTATAAATTTACTTTGGTAAAAGTTCAAGTCTCCTCTAAGAATATTACTTGAATAAAAGTCTTAAAGTATCTAATATATTTTGTACTTAAGTATCAAAAGTAAATCTCTGACATAAAAAGTACTTGAGTACTAAAAGTAAAAGTACTAAGTAAAAATTAGTGGCTAGACTTCCCAAAATTATATTTATTGGGAGGTGATACCCTGAAAAAAACGTTTTTCTAAAGGCCTAAATGGCTATATTTTCATATAAAAATGTTAATGTTTAATATATACATATGCCACAGACATCGGTTACATACAGTATATCTGCTATGTGACATAATTTGTGTTATTTGCAGCTGTGATGGATTGTGTACAAACTACAGGATCAGAATGATATGTATTTATACTTCTCATCCAAATTAAATTCACTCTGTCCAGGAGGATAATATTTTTTAACAAGCTGTAATGAAATAGGAGTAACGACTTTCTACTTCAAATGTAATAAGTAGAAAGTACAGATAACTGTGTAAAAATGTAAAAAGTAGAAGTAAAAAGTAGACTGAAAAATTATTACTCAAGTAAAGTACACATACCTAAAATTTCTACTTAAGTACAGTAAAGAAGTATTTTTACTTACAACTCTGCAAATCATCCTTAAAAAAACTGGAATAATATTTGCTGATTCTTTCATCATCAGTGACATTTTTTAAAGTCTCTTAACTTGATCATCCAAACAGCCAATATAAATTTTTATCAATGAGTAAGTTATGGGGAAAAAAGGTCAAGAGATGCATCTCAACAGCTGGTCTTGGTTTCTGCCTCCCACCCTGTGATGTTGCGCGCCGCGCGGCTGCGTCACGACCTGATGGATTTTCCAGCAGCTCTGCTCTTGGTTTAAATGTTTCAGCCTCCTGCAGTCTGACACAAACAGAACCTTAGTGATCCACGATGGTCAGGTCCTGGATCCTGCTGACCTGCCTGCTCGCAGTTCTGGTGTGTTCCGGGGCGTGCCAGGAGCCTTCACGCGCGCGCTCCGGCCCGTGGAGACACCGGATTCAGTGGGAGAACAACGGTCAGGTTTACAGCTTACTCAGCACCGGCACAGAGTACCGTTTACCCTCTCAGAGCAGGAGACGCACGCAGCTCTTACTGACCACGAAAAACAATCTGAACCAGATCCACGGGCCCGCTGCGCTCAGGTCCAGCAGAACCAGGTCCGGGAGCGCATCCAGGGATCAGTCTGAGCAAAGGGACGACAATCAGATGGATGCGTCAGTTCTTGGTGCTGAGGCGGGTCAGTACCTGCTCACCTCAGACAGGCGGCCCCTCACAAACCAGGCTCCACCTAACAGAACCTCCATCCTGGACTTCTCTGGCGGCGGGGTCCCCAGAGGGGGCCGCAGTGCCCCGGAGGACGCACAGCCTACCCGCCCGGCTCCGGTCAGAGCGCGCGACTTTACGCACAGGGGAGGCTTCAGGCTGGAGTCCGAGAGCTCGGAAACACCTCCCGCATCTGTTTGGGTCACTTTGCCCGAAGACCAGTCCAGAGTCCAGGCCCTGACCAGAGCCAGCCCGGAGTCCGGGAACTCTGTGGAGATCCACTTCACGCGCAGCAGAACGGAACCAACAGAGGCCGGAGACCCACGAGACCCTCACAGCATCCACCACAGGAATTCAGTTTTCTATAACGTTTACCCATCGGACCGCAGGAACCGGCAGGACGGGAGAGGTCCAGTCAGTACCGGATACGGTACCAGATTCTTCCACAACGGTGCGAGACTAAAGAAAAACTGCAGAATAAAGCAGCCATTAAACTTCAAACCAAACAGATTTTTATTTTATTTAATTTAACACAATTCTTAATGTAATCCAATGATTAAATATAATTTCCTTATGAATACACATTTAATTTACTTAAAGTGACTTAAACCATTCATTTTAACCGGAAGTGGTGAAGATATTACTCAAAACTTCCTCATACCATATCATTTCAAGTGAGATCTGTTACATTTAAAATATCAAAAATCAACAGAATCTCTTGTTCTATTATTTATCTAAAACATCAATTGCTGGTAATTAACAGTACAGGAAACAATAAAGTATTTTTGTGCATATTTGATTCTATTGTGTTTTTTTCTGTCTCTCTAGGTCTCCCAGACTTGATACCGGACCCATACTACATCCAGGCTGCCTCCTACATCCAGAGAGTTCAGATGTATGCACTTCGCTGTGCTGCAGAGGAGAACTGCCTCTCCAGGTGCTGCTTTTTTCACTTTTATCTGATAAATGCATGTCATTCAGAAAGAGGAACGTGCTGAAATGAGGGGGATTATTTTCTTTGATTCATGCTTTTCACTGATATGAGTCATAAAAACTCCCAAATATGAGTAAATATCAAAGGAATCCTAATGGCTGCAGCTTTAGGAAGTGTGTTTTATCCCACTTGGATGCAACAGCTGAGACTAAACCTGGAAACAGTGTTTTTTTCCTTTGATCCAAGGAGCCTTACAGCCAAAATAAACTTTGGAAGGGCAAAAAAGGGAAAGAGTCTCTTGGTTGAAAGTAAAAAACAGAGCTCTGTAGATACAGAGGTAATGCTGGCCTCTGCCAATGTTTCCTGCCCTTTTCAGGTCTGCGTATCATCCCAGTGTGAGCGACCTGGACTACAGAGTTCTGCTGCGGTTCCCACAGCGAGTCAAGAACCAGGGAACGGCGGACTTCCTCCCAGTGAGACCCAGACACGAGTGGGAATGGCACAGCTGTCACCAGTGAGTCCAAAGTTACAGTCATTAAAACACTCATTCATTAAATCAGGGGTGTCCAAATCATTTTCACTGAGGGCCACATGAGCATTATGGTGGCCCTCAAAGGGCCAGTTGTAAATAACTTCAGTGTTTCATGTTTAAATTCATGGCACGTTCCTCATTTCATACGAATTATGAGCACCGCTAACAAACAATAACTGAGCTCTACCTGGTACTTCCTGCATAGAAACAGCATTTTAACACATCCTCACACTGAAAAGTACTACATGTACGACTGACTAAATGTGAAATAAATAACATAAAAATACTTTTAAAAGTACAAGTTTTCCTCACTGTTGAGTTGTTGTGAGTAGCTGCCATCTTTAATTCTGACCTCTCCCACATTCCAACAGGGAAATCCCACTGGAGGGGTGTTCCAGTTTAAACTTACAACTTGTAAAAGGGAATGGGCTGCAGCAAAAGTAGTTAGCTAAGTTGCAACTTAAAGGGGCAAAATCATGTAAAATCAACTTTTTTGAGTTTTATATCATGTTATAATGTTATCCTCTCATCAAAAACATGCTCAGAGTTTTGCTTTGACTCATTCATGCAAGTTTGAGAAATCCTGTCCTGAGGCAGCCAGGCAGAAGAGCAAAATCCAGAACCGCCTTTTGGGATCAGCTCCTCCTCTGGGCTGTGTCTCCAAACCGAGCTTCCTCATCACAGAGCACCAGAGCTTGTATAATGTTGCTGCTTTTCAAATTATCATTACAAGAAAGCATGCTATGGCGCTCCAGGTTGTAAACAGCAGAGAGAAGCTATGATGAGGTGTTGAAATGGGCGTGAAGGGATCCGAAGGAGGTTCTTAAAGAGACAGAGGCCAATTTCAAGGCATTTAGAAACGGAAATGAATGAGAAGTCAAGTTTATTTTTGATTTAAACAGAAAAACAGCCTTTTAATAACAACTAAAGGTGACATAGTTACTTTATTATGGTACAGAATTTAAATATATGTCTGAGAAACACATAATATTGGAGGAAGATGTAGTTTATGGTCAATTCTGGCTTTGGAGCAGCTCATTTAATTATGTTAATAGACATTTGAAGCTCTCATGGGCCACATAAAATGTCATGGAAGGCCACATGTGGCCCGTGGGCCTTGAGTTTGACACATGCATCCTTTTATGTTGTGTTCTATTAACATGTGAGGTCTTGGAGTATGTGCTGAGGATGACTCTCAGTTACTACCACACCAACATTGACTCAGTTGTAGCTATTTCATTGATTGGTTGACTCTAAAAGGAAATCATATCTAAATGATTATATTTAATGATCATATTCTGAGAGTTTAAATAAAAGTTGTCCAGTGGTTGATGAGATATTTTGCCAACACCTCAGACAAACAATCACAGACGAGGGCCAATAATAAAGAAGCCTTTAAAGTTGGAGTGTGATCAAATGAACGCAGAATGTTGTAAGTTTTAAAAACAAACGATGTCATCCAGTTTTAAATGAGGGGAGTCAGAGGGTTCTTGTACCATGAGAAGTGTGTGTGACGTGTGTGTGTGTGTGTGTGTGTGTTCGTCTGACTGCAGACATTACCACAGCATGGAGGCCTTCAGTAACTACGACCTGCTGGACGTCTCCACCGAACAGAAGGTCGCCGAGGGACACAAAGCCAGTTTCTGTCTGGAGGACACGTCATGTGACCCAGGAGTGCGGCGGCGCTTCGCCTGCACCGCTCACACACAGGTGAGTCTGTGTCCAGGTGAGTCACTCAGCTGGGGCTTACCTCTGGATTTCAATGACCTTAAAGCACAGAAAGTTAGTTTTATTTGTTTTAGGGGCTCGGTCCTGGTTGCTATGACACATATCACGCCAACATTGACTGCCAGTGGATCGACATCACTGACGTGCCGCCTGGAAACTACATACTGAAGGTCAGAGTCGTAAAGTAACTAAGTGCAAATACTTTGTTACTGTACTTAAGTAGACTTTTTGTGTATCTGTACTTTAATTAAATAATTATTTTTCAGCCTAATTTTTACTTCTACTTCTTACATTTTCACACAATTATCTGAACTTTTTACTCCTTTTTTTTAAAAGGCAAGAAGTAAAAAGTCGTTACTTTTATTTCATTTTTGCTTGTTTTCATTCCAGCTTGTTACTGTAAAAAAAATAATAAATACTATCCATATGAATTGTGCCTTCTAGACAGAGTGGATTTAATTGTGGCTGAATGAGAAGTATAAATATATAAAATTCTGATACTGTATTAGTTTGTACACAAACAAATGATGTCACACTCCAGCAGGACATAATCATTAAAATAAAAGGACTGTACTTAAGGAAGTATTTGTATTTCATGAATTATATTATTGCATTTGACCGCAGCCCTCGGATAGATTTTTATTTTGGAGTAAAGGTTTGTGCAGCCTTGATATATGTATATAAACTGAAACAGATAGACTTCTGCATCCTAAATTTAACATAAATTAATTATTTTAATACGATATAGTCTTTTCTGTATTTTTTGTGCTGAGGTCACCTCCTAATAAATGTCATTACAGAAAATCTAACTGCTCATTTTAAATCAATACTTTTCCTTTCAATACTTAAGTACAAAAAAAATCTAATACTTTAAGACTTTTACTCAAGTAATATTCCTAAAGGAGACTTTTACTTTTACCAAAGTAATTTTTGGTAAGATACTTGTACTTTTATTCAAGTATCACTTTGTAGTACTTTATACAACACTGCTTAAGGTAGATCTGACTTAAAACATTAGTTATATGCACTTTTTAAAAACGTTTTAACTAAAAAAAAACAGTTTTACCATGTGTTTTCCAGGTGACAGTGAACCCCTCTCAGCTGGTCCCTGAGTCTGACTTCTCCAACAACGAGGTGAGGTGTGACGTCAGGTACACAGGAAGTCACGTCCAGGCGACAAACTGCAGGATTGTTGTGTAAGCACAAGATGTGGAGTTCTCTCTTTGAGTCGAACTAAAAATGTTTCAAAAAAGCACAAAGTTAATGACTGATTTTTCTGTTTTACAGGAGCTGATCAGCTGAGGATTTATAATTTTTGTTGCTCTTGATGTAAAGCTGCTGTTTTACTGTTTGCTCCTCAGATTTAATCTTTGTATTTATGTTTTTAGAACGTGCTGCAGTTTAATCCAGCCATATCAAATTAATGTTTTATTTATGAGTGTATTTTACTGAAACTAAGCTGTTTGTGTGCAATAAGAAAGTGTGTATAAGAGGTTTACTGGTGCTTATGTTCCCTCTGCATCCATTTTTCTTTTCATGACATTTTTAAAGCTTGTCTAATAATAAATAAAATATGTCTTGAGGTTAACTTTGTGGATTATTTTATAATAATAAAACAAAAACGTCAAACCGTGTCATGTCATTTCCTGTGTTGTCTGCTCAAATGCAAAATCTAGATTAAAATCCTCCCAGCTGATTGGACAGTTTGAGTACATTTCCATTTGAAGTTGTGTTTATTTGGAGCATTTTAGTGCTTTGTTTCCTGACTATGTTTGGAGTTAATAAGCTCGGAGAAATTCCTGCAATTATTCCACTTATGTCTCGGATACAGCAGGAAAATAAACACTGCGTCTCTGCATGAGCTTGTTTATGTGTGTTTGTCATTTGGGTTACAGCAGGTGAGTGATTCAGAAACATTTATTCACCTGTCATTGACTACATGTCACGCTTCTGAGACTTTATTTACACTATTTAGATGCTTTTCAGCAAAAATACCATATAAAACCTAAGTCAAAGGAGAGTTTTTAATGATTTTTTTTTTTGCTTCAACCCCAACAACAAAGTAAATTGGAGTCTTGCAGAGGTGAAAGCTGATGGAGGGTCCAGGCTGAGGTGCAGGATGGGCAGAACTGTCCCCTGAAGAAAGATGGCGAGGTGGAGAGAAATTCCACATGATCCACTGGCGGCCAAGAAACGCCGTCTGCAAACTGCTGACCTCAGCGGCCCCCGTCCAGAAGCCGTTCTTATCGTGGGCTGAGCGTCTGAGAGGCCGGGCCCAAAGTACGGACTGTCTGAGGCTCCCGGTCAACACGAGTCAGAGCCAGCAGGCCAGAGGAAGACCAGTTTGCTCCTCAAACAGTAAAGTTGTCTCACTGAAGCCCACTTCTTTGCACTGCATTACTTTTTTTGTTAAATTAAAAGTAACTAAACTGACAATCTCTTGATTGTCACTTTACAAAAAACAAAACATGTCTTCAGTTAAACATGCAATCAACACTTGAAAACATCAGAACATCAGAAACACTCCCATGTCTGCTGGGGCTCCCTCTGAGGGAAATCCTGTTAGAAAAACCCCAGGCAGTCTGCTGATGAATCACTTATTGTCACAGCTTTATTGGAGCCTCATGATTAAATCATGACACCAGCTTAGAGTCATAAACACAACAGATTCGAGGTAAAATGTAACCAAATGGTTTATTTACAACATTTAATAACCTGGGAGGATCTATAGGTGAGGATGATACTAAAGTACAATTCTAATATTTTACAACACCGCTCAAACTCAAGGCCTGCAGGCCAAATGTGGCCCTCCATGGCATTGTATGTGGCCTGCAAAGCTTCAAAGATGAAACGTCTTAGAATAAGCTGCTATAAAGTCAACATTGACCTCAAACAACATCTCCCATAATGCATGTTGACTGTTTTACTCATAAAAAGGAAGTCATGTCACCACTGAGTGGAGGTGCACCGGGTTCAGGGTGATATTTGCCGTGTAAAATCTCCATTTCGCTGCATTTTTTTTCAGGCTACTTTTGCTGCAGCCCAGTTGTACTGGGAAGTGGGAATTAAATTTAAATGGGAAGGCCCCTATAGTGGAAATTCCCTGTTGGAAAGTGGGGAGAGTTCAGAATTCAAGACGGCCGCAACTCACCACAACTCAACAGTGAGTAAAACTTGCTTACTTTTACATCCGTATTATTTATTTTAAATTTAGTCAGTCGTACATGCAGTGTTTATAAGAAGACGTGTTAAAATGCTATTTCTATACAGGAAATACCAGGTAGAGCTCAGTTATTGTTTATATATAGCAATGAGCACCCGTGACATTTTCTGTGTTTAGTAAAAGGCAAAATGTGACATCTATTCAATAGTCTTTTTTTCCATAAATATGTCACTGAGACTGTTGCAAACTTTGATTTCTAGTGAATTAATAAAAGGTTTTGACATGGAAAACACAGACTCAGTCAAGACTAGAAACCAGTTCTACTCACCTTATATTTAAAACTGGCTGTATTTAAAGTGCCTGTGACATGCCTATCCTTCAAATACAAAAAGTCGAAGAAAACATCTTTATATTTAAGAAAATTGGCATAGTACACATGATTTTGCCCATTTTGTCACATAACTGGCCTATTTTCCTTTGAATTCGCCTCAGTCAAAGTGAAACAGGAAGTGACATCAAAGGGGAACTCATTAATAAAATAAACTTGCTGGTTTCTGTTTAT
>JAUBOC010000103.1:11984342-11997583 GCA_032275365.1 Anablepsoides cearensis | reverse complement strand
ACGATATAGATCACGATTTTCATTTTGCCACGATATAGCTGAATCATGAGCCATTCAAATCGATATATCGATATAGAACGATGTATCGTTACACCCCTACTGTGATGTTCCCAACCAATTTTCCTCAGAGCCCACTTTTCTTACTACCAAGCCAAGCTAAGCACCACCAGTTAGGAACCACTGGTCACATGCTACGGCTTTTATTTTGATGAATTGCTGAGTTTACGTGTTCTCTCCGTGCATGTGTGGGTTTTCTCTGGCTACTCCAGTTTCCTCCCACAAACAAAAAACATGAATGTTCTATACAAGCCAACACATTTGGCTTTATAATAGGGGTGCACCAATTCCAGTTTTCTTGCTGATCTCCATTCTTTAAAAAGTCTGACCTGCCGATGCCGATTTTGGCCAATACAGATTTTTTAAATAGCTGAAACTGTCAGATATTATAAAATCACAATACAACTTAAATGTTCATTTTACTGAAATATGTTGAACAATACCATTGAAACAATGCAAACTTGTTTTAACTGGATAATGGGTAGTGCTCACAGCATAGTGGCTGGTATTCAGACTATTGTGGAGGTAGAAAAGCCGATCTCTTCTGCCGATCTTCTCCACCGAACTTATCTAAAGATCGGCCGATCTCCGATCTCCCAAAATTTAGGAAATCGGCCGGCCGATTTATCAGTGCATCCCTACTTTATAAAATAAAGTTTGTCACCCCACACACTGCTTATGAAATTTACAGAATTTTATGAAATTTACATAAAGTTACGGACGGACCGGGAGCAGAGATTGTGAAAACAACACACAACAACAGCTGCTGTAGCTGTAACATTGCTACCTAATTTCTACATCTAGGTCGGCGCAGTTTATTTTTTTATGCATCTGCCTCTGGCTTTATAAAATAATTGCGGTCACCCGCACGCTGCTTAAAAAGTTTACTAAATTTACGTAGTATAGAAAAAACATCTCTCAGCGAACCCAAATATTATCATGGTGCCCTGACGGCATCCTTAGGCATCGCCAGCTGAACGAGTGCATCGTAAAGCTGAACATACGCTCCTCTAGCTGAATGTCTGATCGCAGGGTTAGAAAAAATTGCAATGTCAGTTTTTTTTCCAATATTGTGCAGCTCTAATTTAAACCAATTAAATGCTTATATTGGACCAGCATGGACAAAAACATAAAACTGCAGCAGCTGTGTTTCTACAGTCACAGTGTAGTTGTCAGTAAAGAGAAAAAAACCCACAATATTGGGTTTCACCTGAGAGCACAATCTTTTACTGTAACCGCCTGCAGTCAGATGAGAAGAAACACACCTCCCAAAGCTTCCAGAGTTACAGTTTTCTATTAACTACACGTCATGTTGCCATAAAAACTCCCGTCAAGCAAACAAGCTCTGTGGAAAATCTGTATCTAATCAGGCAGAAAGGAAATCCTTCAGCTACAATAACAAAATACTTTCAAACGCAACATTTTGTTTGTTTAGCTTAGATGCTGTGAAAGGTGTGCAGCTAGTAGGGAAAAGTGTTTCAACAATCAGATTAGTCTAAACTCTCTGAACTACTTTCAGTTAATAAGATTTAGAAGATAAAGATAAAGAAAAATCACAGGCAAAATACTTTATGGGTTCAGTCAAGTTTTTGATGTTAAATGTATCAAAAAAGCACCCAGGGAGTGATTAAAATATGACACAAGCACTTCTAATTGCCACCAGGTTGGAAAAACAAATGTGTATTTCAGTGTAAAAGTGCAATAAAAACCAATAAAAAGCTACATTAGTGATATCCTGTGGGGTCCTGATGCAGTTACACCTTTTATTAAAACTCTGTTCACAGGAAATCAGTTTGCCTGTTGCTTTATTGGCTGAAAGGTTCAAAGTGAACGAGTGACCTGCATGGGTTGGTTTGGAGTATTACGTTTGTATGTTGTTGTTGTTGTTTTTTTTTTTGGTTTTAACAGGAGAAAATAAAACAAACACCTTCCAAAATACAGTTTAAAACATCATTACTAAGCCAAAAAAAAAGTTTAATTAGATTATACAAGAAACCATTTATTGTGGCTCTAGTAAACAATCTATGTACACTTTGGGCATATTATATTTGCTTTTCTGCCATTTGGTTTGCCTTTCCATAAGAAAAGATAAACAGAAAATGTGTGGAAAGAGATGTCCTGATGCATCTCAGTAATTCAGGTAGAAAAAAATATTAAGTAGGTCCTCTGGACGGGTTCTTCTTTAATTAAATATTTTGTTTCTCCTCCAAGAGACTAACGGCCCTAACGATAGTCAGGTGGTGGGTGCATATGATCCTCTATGGACAATAGGGGATATTCAGGGCACTAACGATCTATTGTTGGGCTGAGGGTCCACTTTTGTGTGTGAACAGTGATGATTGTCATCATTAAACCTATTGATCCATCGTGTGAAGGCACTGCTTATAAGGCTGAGTTTAGCTGAAACTCCCTATAGACTAAAGAAGTCTCTTGGAGGAGAGACAAAACTTTTCATTAAAAGAACTCATCCAGAGGACCTTCTTAATTTTTTTTGTATAGAAAGAGAGTTTATGTGGTCACTTTGCTGCAAGGTTGCAAAAACTAACGATACTGCTATGTGAAATATAACAATATATATCGCAAGACATTTAGCCAGAGAGGCATTGTAACGATGCCCTGTTTGGTTTTACAACGCTCTCTTTCAGCTGGCAAAGCATCAGGACACACTCAGGGCACCATGTCGATCTTCAGGTTTGTCGAGACTTTTTTTTTTACCGTAATTATTTTATAAAGCCAGAGGAAAACATATAAAGAATAAATGGCACCAGCTTGGATAGAGGCGGTAGGAAGCAATTTTACAACATCCGAAGCTGCTGTTTTTTTTTTTTTTTTGTTATTTTAGCTTAGTGGCTCTATGCCTCATATTAACCAGATTGCCTCACATTAACCAGATTGCATAAATAACCTTAGTGGCTTTATGCCTCATATTAACCAGCTGACAGTCTGAAGCCATTCTATGGGACTGATAACCCACTAGGAGGCACAGTTGGGACAGTCTGAATCCATTCTATGGGACTGATAACTGCTGATAACGTCCATTTAATGGATGATAACATCAGAAGCGGGTTGTTATTTTCACAGTCTCGGCTCCCAGTCCATTCGGAACTTTACGTAAATTTTGTAAAAAAAAATCGTAAGCAGTGTGTTTGTTTTCTGAAGCCAGAGGAAGACACAAAATAAAAATCAATTGATAGAGGAGGTGGGCAGCAATTTTACAGCTGCAGTGTGTTTGTGTGTTGTTTTCGCAATCTCTTGTCCTGGTTTGTTTGAAAATTTTGTTACCTATGTAAATTTTGTAAACTTCCGTAAACATTATTAAGCAGGGGTGGGGGGCCGTCTGGTTTTCATGTGTTGACACCTTAATTCCAAACCTACCCAAAAGCCTGTATATCACAATAGACACATCATTAATATCAATAAAAAATAAGTTTGATAGAATGTTGGTAATTTCACTGAACTTCAATCCAGAACCGCACGGCATTCTGGGGGATGTAGGCAGAGGACAGGTATTAGCTGCTCGACGGCATCAACTAACTCACTGTTGAGTAACATGTCTCATAACTGCCTAAACAAAAATAATGGCGTGGAGTGAAAGGAGAAAATGAGTGCAACAGCTCAAGAGGAAATTGTGGATAAAAGAGGAAAGTCACACGTTTTGTAGTAATAATCAGCCTTTATTTCCTGGTCCTTAATAGGTAAAAGAAAAAAAATCAATAATTATAGACATTGACTGATTTAAAATGCTTAAATCATGATACATTTTTCAGCCGTATCGCCCAGCCCTAATGTGAAACAATCCTTTCTTAAAAAATAAAAAGCCTTTTGATTATGACCAAAAGTATTACAAGTATCGCTCAAATAGCTTTTTGTTCTCTACAAATTACTCCCAGTTTTGTAATATAATCTGCCTCCACTCTGACAGAAGAACAACAAAGCAGAAATCCCGCGACGCTTTGTGCTCTGAAAGAATAACCTCTCCAGAAAACGAGCCGCGCGACTGGAACCACTTCGCCGAGCTGAGGAAAATCAGCGACAGCGTTTTCAGGACAAGAACACTGTGCGGTTTCATCTTTCATCTGAGTTACTCGGGGCTCGTCTCACTCTTCTCCTGAGATGTTGCGTAACCGAGGCGGTGGGCGGCGCTGACTGCTAATGGACACTCGGAAGCTGGAAACGTTGCATGTGTTAACAAGTGGCTCCGGCAGGCGTACGAGTCAGTAATGATCTTTTCTTTCTCTTTTTTTTTTATTTGAGCTCTCTTCTTGTTCCGCCGCTCTGGCTCGCGAGTTACAAAATGCATGCAGAACAGATGCAACACACATATGGGCGAATACATCATGCATGCTTTGGATGGAGCAGGATCCCTGCTCGGTGGTTATGGAATGCAATTGTCTTAAAAGACTTCTGCAGTGAGTAGGCAATCAGAAACTAAGCCCTCTTTTTTTTTTATTTAACGGTTTTCTCTGATCTGCCAGAGCCCGCTGAACAATTAATAATTAACACACAGGCACATAATGGATCGGGTTTTAATAATTCAGCCTGCCAATTTGAACTAAAATAGACTGGAGGCTAAGAGGAGGCTGTTGGTGCAACAGGTAGAGAGGGAGGGGAAAAGATGTGAAACCAGGATAAAGGCTGGACTCAGCACATAAAGCAGGGGAAGAGTGGCTGTGAGCTGCTGGCATTAATTTAGGAACATCAGTCAGTGTTAGGCATGTGTAATAAGGCTGGGAATACAGTGGCTCCTGCGCTGCCTGAGGGCCAGCACGACGCTCACTCACAACATTTGTTCTTGCATTAATATGCATAAGTGGATTGTTATTTAATGGCAACAACTAGGCTAATTTGGAGTAAAAAGTGAAAGAATCATAAAGAATCATAAAGAATCAAAAGAACGTCTCGTTTCTCGCGTCTCTTCACTTTAATTGGGTTGTCTGAGCTTTAATTATACACTATTTACAATATAATTAGCGTCATAAGAGCTCGACTGATGCGAGAAATAATCAACGGGCTAACCCGGTGCTTGAGCTGTGACTGATGTCGAGGCCTCTGACGTTTTAATTAAGGCCACCATAAGAGCAGGACACATTATGACTAATTTTCCCTCATCTCGAGCACGGAGGACATAATTTGTTAACCTACTGTTTAATAGACCGACGAGTATACGAGCGGCGCTCGGCGGCGCAACGTGAATCAACAGATGACTAAAAGTGGAATCCGAAGCGAGTTCATTCTATTTAGAAGACCCTCGGATTATTTCAAACAGTGTCGTCACGCTAACCAAGATGCAAATGCAGTGTTTTGTGTTTCCAGGAGCCACCGGTGTGCTCGTTTGAACTCCGCTGCCTGGTGAAAAAAAAAGAAGGTCAGAAGCCTCTCTTGTCTTGATAATGAGTTACCATGGATTCAGCTCAGTGGGTACAACAAAGTCTCTGGGATAACTGCAGCAAACTTAATAACGCTGCATGTGGAGGGGGGACGTCGCGCAACATGACCGCATTGTCCTGCCTTCACTCTGCTCCGATACGCTGACATATGCAGAACCTAGACTGGTTACCCTGCAAGTATTGTTGCTTTATTTAATGCTTTTCAACATCAAGCGGGGCTGAAACAGCGACAGACAAAGCTTTCATTAATTAGAAGAAAACAAGCATTAGTTAGGTGGAATTCGACGATAAATGGATTTTAAAAGTGATTTCTGTGTTTCAAACACTTTCTAAAAAGCAACCCGAAGTAATAAAAATACATCTGAACATGTTTTGGAACCTATTAATAATTTGCCACATCTTATAATATATTGACTAACTGAATAATCCCTTGGAAATGGAGCTTTCAGTGCATCCAAGAGATTTGATTTAGAACATAAAGCTTATGTGACAAAGACATTAAAGTGACTGTGACATCAAATTTTCGTAATAAATATAAATGCATTTTTGGAAAGACAACATTAATAGCATACTGGAAAATAAGTTTCATGCCGCTGGGGTGAACTTTTGTTGAGATATTTGCATGTAAAATAACAGGAAGTGACGTCAAATGGGACCGCAAAGAGTGTTATTGAAATGGCTAACAACACAGATTGTGGAAAAGAATTTGATATTTCTTTAAATTATTTTAAGTCACTATTAGGGATAGATGAAGATGAGTTAGTTTAAAAAATATTATTTCAATAAACAAAAACCAGAGTGTTCCTTTTTTTAAACATTTCCCCTCTGATGTCACTTCCTGTTTCACTTTTGCTGAGACAAGTTCAAAAGAAAATATGCCGGTTATGTTACAAAATGGGCAAAATTGCATGTCAGGTTTCTTAAATATAAAGATGTTTTCTTTGACTTTTTGTATTTGTAGGACATGCATGTCACAGGCACATTAAGAAAACACACTGTTTTTTAATGATCTCGTGAAAAATCTAAATAACTTAGTATGTGAATCCAGACGCACAAAAAGTTTTTGGTTTCATCTGCTTCTGATCTTTATATGGAAGACATGGCTACCAACCGCACAGTCACAAAGAGACCTCCTGGTAACTGTGAGCGAGTCGAAAAATGCTAAATCATTTCACCGCTGACACGGCTAATGCAAGGAGCAAGTCCAACCCAGAATCTAAAATCCCTGGCCATAATTCATTTGACACGTCTGTCTGGGCCGTGCATGATAATGTGTGGCACTACCTGCCAGGGCCCTGTCTGCAAACAGTGGGTCCATTCATTCACACACAGACCTTGTTAGAAAGAGGAAAACCTTCACGACATAAACACAGGAATGTGTTGCAAAACACATCAACGTTTGCTTAATGTATGTCTTCATCCCCTGCAGCCTCGGTCTGAATAAACTGCATTATTAGATGTTTAAAGCAGCTTTTATATTCTTCTGCATTTCCTGAATTTGTTTAGCCTGTTTTAGTTTAAGAGCATCGGATGCTGGGATTAGTGCTGCACCGGTTATTTTAAATAATCGATTATGTCGATAACAAAAATTTGATAATAAAATTCTGTCGACTAATTTTTATATTCAACCACGCAAATGTTCCTTTGTATCTGCAATGAAATACACAAACTGCTGGGGGCAGAATTACTTATATTGTCTGTGGTCGCATTGTTTACTGCTGAAGAAGAGGCGCCGGTCTTTAAACCACAGAAGAAGCCGCAGCGGGCACATCAAAGAGCGATAATGATGGCGGAACGGAAAGACAGTCACGTCAAAGAGGCTAAGAAAAACAAGATTTAAACTTTCAAAAGTTGGCCACATTTGACCAAAAATAAACCAAAGTAAAACGCAGACTTGGGTCATTCCATGGCAGGACAGTGAAAACATGAACACCTGAAGCACATTGGAGCAGTTAGCTTGTTCCTCTCGTTTGATGCCTTATTATAAATCTAATTTTCAGTGACTGACCACTTCGGGCTGTAGCCAACTGTCTATGATTTTTGTTAGCTAAAACTTCACCAGATTTGAGTCGATTTATCTGTAACTTCTAATGTGAGTCGCCTGTGGTGGACATCTTGTATAGACCATTAGGCCTGTCATGATGAGCAATAAATCAGTTAATCACATGATAAATTAAAACGACATCATTAAAATAAAATGAGGTCAATAACTTTCATTTGCTTGCTTGTTTGCTTTCTTCGTGTCTACCTCTTTTCTACAGTAGAAAATATTTGATTATTTTAGGTTTTACCAGTAGGACCTAAAATAATTTAATATTTTGAATATCGCTCAGTTCATCATATGGGTAAAATAAACAACAATAAAAGTAGTAATTATATTTTATTGGTAAATTGATAAACTTATCAATCAAAATGATATTAAAGTTGTTACAAGTTACAAAATTATTTTTACAAACAAAAAATTTCCCTGCTCGTAGAAAGTCCTACCATGCGCCAACATTTCACATTTCTGACATAATTTGCAAAAAACAACAAAAACTGGAAAAAATACAGTTGCATTTGTCAAATTTAATAGGTGAGGGTTGTAAAACCCTCTGACCCCTGCCCACAATCCTATGCGCACAAAAAACATAGGGTTTGCTCCAAAAGGTAATCAGTTGTAGATACACATCTAATGGTTATTATGACCCCTGCACGCGCGAAGCGGGCGTCATAATATTTTCATACGTTCTTTTTTTTCCCAGTGATTTTTGGTCAACCGTAGCACAAAAACATCTGCACCAATCAACGTGAAATTTGGCAGGACTGTAGATGAGTCTGACCTACACTGTGCCAGCCAACGGTTTTACCATACACCCCATGTTTGAGGAGGGGGAACCATCCAAAGAGGGGTGTCTGGACATGCAAAAATGCTTATAATTCAGAAACTGTTCAACAAAGAAGCTTTGGATTTTTTGTTGTTGTTTAAGAGGAATAGGAATAAAGACTACTGAGTTCTGGTTCAATGGTGTGCGGGGGTCATTATGTTACCGCTACGTGGTATCTAGTTCGGTAATAGTTTAACTAAAATCTGATATTTTGCTGACTGACTAAGTTGACATTCTGACATCATCTTATTATGTCATCATATGGTGACTCCTAACCCAACACAAAAACAACTATAATTCTGCCCACTTTGCAGATACTGAGCTGAAATTCAGTGAAGTAGTAGCTGAGAGTGATTCCCACTATGACGTCAGACTGCTCATGAGCTTTTATTTTGAAAATTTCACCAAAACAGTTAATGGACCAGCTTTGAGAAAAAGATTCACAGCCTCTTGTTTCAAAAGAATAAAATAAAAGGGTAAAATAACAACACTGCAATGCATTTTCACTGCAAATAAACAGATAATTAATGTTACTCATGTCAACGCCAAATAGCTGCGCTGTGTTGTGAAAATATTTGCATCAAAAGGCCGACTTCCTTTCCGTTAGATTAAAGATGGCGCCCGTCCACGGCTAGCGCCGTAAATCAAACTCTTAAAATCTGTGAAACTTTTTTTTTTTGCCAGCGGCCTCGTATTTGTGTTAAACGTCGGTGGTGATTTGAGCCCAGGCCTTTGATAACAAACCCCCGGTCTCTGTCTCTGTCTGAGCGATGTCCGTTACAGCTGGGGGACAGATTTCATTACAAACTCGTGAACCGTATATATCACCGGGGACACGAACTCACCTTCTTCTTCTCCTCTCTATTCTTCCTCAGCAGAAGCGGTCAGCCAGAAAGTTGACAAGTTAATCTTGAGCAAAAAAAAAGCGGCTCAAGTCTTCTTCATCCTTGCGATACAACACAGCCGAGGGAGGGAGGGTCTCTTCACATGTTTCCCACCCCGTTAAGTTGTTTAGTTGTAAAGGTCCTCGACGCTCCGTGTCTTTTTTATCATTGCTCTGTAACCGTGAACCAGGCTCGCTGTGTAAATTATTAAGCGTGTTTTCTACTCTCATTCGCTGGGAGATCGGTTACAACTTTGGGCTGCTGTTTAGTGTAACTGGATTCTCCCCTCCTCCTCCTCCTCCTCCTTTTGGGTAAAAAAAAAGTTTCAAACTTGATGTGAGGACCGAGAGTCAACAGACTGATGTGGGTCTGGACCAATGAAGGAGCAACGAGGCGGACAAACCGGCCCAATCAGGCCCCCTCCAAACGAGAAGAAAAAGGCCATTTAGGACCAGCACATTCCCTGCCCCCCCACAAGGGTTTCCAGTAATTATCCAGGTCCCACGGCTGAACATTTCCCTAAGGAAATGGTGCTGAGGGAACAATGAACAGGAAACATAAGGAGGGGGGCATTTCTATCATCAACACATTTAAAACCTGTTACAATATTATAGAATACATATTTTGGCTTTTGTTTGTGCTTTTCATCAAACATTTAAAAGTTACAGAACAATATAACTAATGGGACCAATCATATAAACCATTTTAGATTACATAAAATCAAAACTCCGACGGATGTTTTCAAGACAGGAAGAGTTTTTTTCTTATTATTTTAATGAGGCCAACAGGAATTCCTAGTGCCAATCATATCCTTGTATTGTTACACTTTTTATTAGTTCAGTGGCCATTTCCCCCTAACATCTATCTATCTATCTATCTATCTATCTATCTATCTATCTATCTATCTATCTATCTATCTATCTATCTATCTATCTATGAATTAAAACATAATTGAAACAGATCTAGAGCTCTCTCTAGTGGTACAAGTCAAGAATTGTTTCTTGCTAATTATTAATAAGAAAGTCTTGGTTTATTTTGTGTTGGCACATTTAAAACTAATTAAAATATTAAATTTGATTTTATTAAGGAGAAAAATAATATATATGTTGAAAAGAGCACGCCAAAAGTATATAAAGGTGCTTTTAAAATTGTGTGCCCTGATGAAGGCAAATTATGGGTTAACAGTCAATTGTAACATTTTTAGATCACTTTGAAAGCAAATAGAAAGCCAGAAAATAGATAATAAGAAAATAGTTAAAAGGAAAGTGTAGTATTTAGATTTTTTTCATTTCCATTCATTCGTTTTCCATTTCGATCCATCCATTTTTAAAAATATAATTCTTAATATACCAGCATTATATTGAAACAGATGCATGGTTGCCAGTGTGTAAATTTTCTCTCTGATGCGTGCAATCACAGATCATACTTCTGTCAATTTCTATTTCAGCTAAAAGAATGACCCATCCTTGTGTGTGATTTATTTGGTTACGTTTGTTAGATTACAGATTGAAAGTAAAAGAAAAACGTTGTGAAATAAATGAACGCATAAAAAATCAGAATGTGTAGCTTTTCTTACAAGTTTTCTGCTCAGTTTTGATTGCCTCTCCGTTTAAACTCGGTTTACCAGAATCCTTTGCGAAACGCAAGAAGGCGACGTATTTTTGCGACGTGTCCGGAAACTGAGTTGTCAATATGGCGGCGCAACAGAGTGATGTTGATGAACTGTTCGATGTGAAAAATGCCTATTATATCGGCAGTTACCAACAATGTATTAATGAGGCTCAGAAAGTGAAGGTATGCGACACATTTTAATTTGTTAAATTGTTCACATGTATTTGAAATTGTGTCTGTTTAGCCTTGTTTAGGAGCTATGCTAACAAAGTAGCTAACAGCAGCGATTCATTTTACCAACATTGCTAAAAATGAACTTGTTTTGGTTTTAAACTAGCCTTCGTCACCAGAGAAGGAGATTGAAAGAGACATGTTTTTGTATAGAGCATACATCGCTCAGGTAAGATGTCAAAAATAAATATAAATCCGTAAATAAGTAGTCGCTGTGTGATCTCAGTAAATAGCATGAAACATTGCCCTATCCTCCATCAAACCTGTAAGATTCTGTGGTTTACAGAGGAAATACGCCGTTGTTCTGGATGACATTAAGGCCAGCTCTCCACCTGAACTTCAGGCTGTCAAGATGTTTGCAGAGTATCTGTCCAGTGAAAGCAAAAGGTACAACCTCGCATTTACCAAACAAAACAAACAGAGTCCATTTTGGGGTTTTATTTTATTATAAAGATACAACTTTATTTGTTTTGTTAAGATAAATAGTCAAGGGCGGGAGTGTTTTGTGTTGTAGTGTGGACATAAGCTGCTCCACAAAAAGGCCAACACTGTAAAACAACTCTTTTTGTTTAGGAAGTTCAGATCTCAGAGTGTTTTTGAGATTATTTAACTGTGAGTGCAAACATGCACACTGATCTATCCCTGTATTAAAATTAATACAGAAAATGTAAGCAGTAATTAAAGGGGGCAGGGGGTGTTATTCAAAATTGGTGTTTTTGAGCTTTTATATACAGCAATTTCACAACTGCAGGTACTTGATTGTGGTATATAATTGAACCCTGAGTCTGGAAAGTACATAACATCCATCCTTTAAATGAATTATCCTCAGTTTCTTTCAAAAGTTGCCATTTAGTTTGATGTATTATGGCTAAATGTGCAAAGTTTTTCACTTCTTACAAGGTGTTCAGTCCTCTGGCATCAAACTTTCTCTATATTTTGTCACTCTCTTTTGTTCAGAGATGCCATCGTTGCTGATTTGGACAAAAAGATGTCAAAGAGCGTGGATGCTGCCAACACCACTTTCCTCCTCATGGCTGCCTCCATCTACTATCATGAGGCAAACACCGATGCTGCCCTCAGGACTCTGCATCAAGGAGAAAGTCTGGAGTGGTAAAGAGGACACAAGATTTCACCTAATGTAATGTTGATTAAAAAATGCTTTAGGAGATGCTTTAACGAGATTAAGAGAACTCAATGAACATTACCTCCTATACATGTATACATGATTTTATGTTAACAGATGAAATATTAACTGCAAATAGTAATAGTAGAACTATCAAATTGAACCTAACTGTCTTTTTTTTTTTCTCAGTATGGCCATGACCATCCAGGTGCTTCTCAGTCTGGATCGTGTTGACCTGTCAAGGTACAGACTTGTTGATTGACCTCCTCATAAAGCTGTGTTTTGATAATGCAGCAGAGGTTTGTTTATTAACTCTCAGAAAATATTTTTATGCAAGCGAAAGCATGAACATTCGTCCTGCAGTTTAAATTTACTCAGTAATCCAGTATGGCTGATTCTAATAAATTTCTATTGATGTTTCAATTTGCATTTTTTTTTAACAGGAAAGAACTGAAGAAGATGCAGGAACAGGATGAGGATGCTACTCTGACCCAGCTAGCCACAGCCTGGGTTAATATTGCTGTGGTGAGCAGAAAACATTATTGTATAACATGTGGTTCATGCGTGTTTGTATATTTTTGGCACATACAGGAGTGAGAGGAATATTTTTTATTAGTGATGGAGAAAAAAAAATGTGAGCGTTAGTTTAGTTTTTCAGTCCGATTTAGTAATTTGCACAGTTTGGAACAAAAGAATAAAAAAGCATCACTTGGTGTCTTTCTGCTGGTGAACACACTGCTTGTTGTTTCAGGGTGGAGAGAAGCTGCAGGATGCCTACTACATTTTCCAGGAAATGTCTGACAAATACTCGTCCACGCTGTTGCTTCTGAATGGGCAGGCGGCCTGCTACATGGCTCAGAATAAGTGGGAGGAGGCTGAGGGAGTGTTACAGGAGGCACTCGATAAGGTTAGTAAAACAACACGTTTGTTGTGGTTGATTACATCTGTTGTAGTTATGTTGTTAATGTAATCTTCATCATTTTTTAATACAATGAATTATTAATACATTAGTGAATCACCTAATGTATGCAGATGACCTGGTCATTTTTAGTCCAAGTAGTGCTGGTTTACAGCAGCTCCT
>JAUBOC010000103.1:11943819-11962073 GCA_032275365.1 Anablepsoides cearensis | reverse complement strand
TTTACATCACTTCCTGTTTCTTTACATGCAAATATCTCAACAACCGTTCATCTCAGCGACGTGAAATTTGTTTTGCAGTATGTTATCAATGTTATCTTTCCAAAAATGCATTCATGTTTATTACAAAAAATTGATGTCACAGACACTTTAATTTCTTTAATTCAGTAAGTCGTACACGTAGTACTTTTAAAACGCTGTTTCTATGCAGGAAACACTACATAGAGCTCAGTTATTTATTGTTAGCGGTGCTCAGTTGTAGCAGTGAGTTAGTTAATAACAACTGGCTCTTTGAGGACCACCAGTAACACTCATGTGGCCCTCGGTGAAAATGAGTTTGAGCCCCTGCTCCAGGACTTCCTGCTGTGTCTCCACTCACGAAGAGACGTTTCTGTTTTCTTTCTACCAGGTTCTGGTTTCGCCTCTACTGGTTCCCCCTTAAAGTTCTGTACGCCACGTGTGTGTCCAGCATCCAGTCGGTCCCCAACATTCCCTTCTACTTTTTCTTCAACACGCTGCTCTTCGCCCTGCTGCTCATGAACATCTACTGGTTCTTGGTGAGGACAGTCAGGGTTTTTTAATGTTTTTTTTTTGTCCAACTGAAGCTGAAATGTTTCCCTCCTCTGCTCTGCTTTGTGCAGTTTATTGTGATTTTCGTGGTGAAGCTGCTAAAGGTGAAAGAGGTGAACGATGTTAGGGAGTATGAAGACGAGGACGGCAAGAAGTCGGCAGCTGAGCTGCTCAAAGAAAACAGTGACGATGATGATGCTGGACATCACAACTCTGCTCAGAGGTGAGCGGCATTTTTAGCTTTTATGTTTTTTCCCCCCACTGCCGTCAATAAACCTGTAGTTTTATGACAAATCAAAACAGCTTTATTGGTTTGCAAACACAAATTAAATGTTATGAATGATTTTACTGTTATACAACCACTAACGGCTTCCTAAACTAAACTAACTTAACAGGAACTAAATACTAAACCGACTTTATAAGCTGTAAGTTGCAGCCGAAATGCGGTTTCTGTCTTGTTTTATTTTGCTCCCTTAATATAAATCAGAAGGACACAGTCGAGTTGAAAGATGGGACAGAAATCATTTTATCTGCAAAGATTACACCAATTATTTTTTACACAATGGGACTTTTTTAGTACTTTTTAAAAAAGCTGCGGCGTCTGCAGATTGCAGAAATGAGCTTTAACCAAGAGAATGCTGACTAAAAGCAAAGAATATCTGTTTATTATCTGAAGTTGCCTTTAATCTTGTGGCTGACGGTCGTTTGGGCCTCGCTATCGTTGTGGCCTTTGACCCCTGCAGATTTGAAGACCCTAAAGTGTTTCAGCCCCTCCTACCTTCAGATTACACTGACTGGAGAGAGTTTTCGCCAAGAAAAACCAGAGAGCGCAGAGATGTGATTATGTGGCGTTCCTTATCTGCCCGGCCTTGAACACCTCAGATATCTAAACGTCCCATACCTGAGAGCTGCTCACCTCCCCACTCCACCTTCTTATCCTCCTTTCTTTTTTCTTTTCTTTGCAGGAAGCACACGCAGAACGGTGTGACCAAGGACAAGCATCTATAACAGGCTCTCCATCGCCCCCAGCTGGCTCCTCCTCCTCCAACACCAGTGTGTTCGAGCAGAAGAGCGTCCAGAACTAGAGTAGAAAAAAAAGGAAAATTTAGGATTTTCTTTTGGTTTTTTTAGAGCATTTCGTTTTCCATTTTCATTTGATTAGAGCACTGTGAATGCTGCTTCAGCTGACTCTTTGTCTTACCGTCGTTAGGGCTGGACTCTTGACTTCACCCTTAAGGGAGAGTTTAGATCTGCTCTGAACAAACATCCTGTTTGTAATGTGAGGGCAAACAAACAAACAGCTCCTTCATCCTCCTCTTTAACCTCCATCCATCCATCCATCCATCCATCCATCCATCCATCCATCCATCCATCCATCCACTCATCCTCTGAGGCTGAACGTATGGGGAGGAGCTCTGCTTGGCGTTGTCCTGTGCTGCTTTGATTTTTACGCCGTAGTACAAAGTCAGTGTTGGTCACCACACGTTTCTGGTTCTTTTGAACCCAGAAGCCAGGGACAGTATTTGCATGCTTTAGAATGTCCAAAGAGTGGCTGCAGCTTTTAAAAGAAACAAACAACAAAAAAAACTTTTATTTTGTAAGGTTTAAACTCAGAGCTTCAGGCTCCTGAAGTGACGATCGTGGATCTTTCACTTGGTTCCTGTTTTATTATTGTGTTTGTGCTGCAGAGCATCTGCTGCTGCACTGATATGAAGGCAAACAAGCTTATTGCTGGTTTAATGACAGCAAAAAAAAAGCTAGAATTGATTGACTGGGTGTTTATTTTAAAGTGATATAAATATATAAATCATGTCTTTGACCAGATCACGACAGGGGACAAATCACCTAAATCTGGTGATAAAAAGATACAAATCAAGAGTAAAAGTCTTTGAATGCATGATGGGAAATATGTCAGAAATCCTCCGACATTTTCGAAAGCATCTTGTGGCTTTTAAATACGAGTCTAAAATCTCCGACCCAGAAAGCAGAGAGAAATGAGTTTAAACTACCGGGAAAGAGATGGATTTTATTTGCTGCATGTTTCTCTCAGTTCTACCTCCTCGATCAAATTCCAGCTTTTGTTTGGATGAACAGCATGCTTGTGCTGCTTGAGCGGGCCGCAGATGTTAGCAGTTCATAGATTTAAAGTAAAAAAAAATAGAAAAAAGCGGGAGGCGTCTGTTTTCATTTCGTCTTCCAGACTCTACAAATCAACGTTTCAGGAAAATGTAGACAGTTCATTTTTAGATTTTCTTTTTTCCTTCTGTCGAGTACGAATCAGTGCTCCGATCGTGTTTTTTCAGGGACCAGCTTCATCTCCATCAACATCTTGATCCGTGCTGTCTTTACTGTAATCCCCGCACATCTCTGCCGCCGATCCAACACGTTTAAACCGTAAGACCGGGTCTGTTGAAAAGCCGTAAAGCGGAGTCATTCGAGTCAAGAAAAGCACGGTTTATACACCTCAGGGGATTTCTGACGTCTGTGGACATTTTTAATCAATAAGCTTCTTTGTTTTTTCCTTTCCACTCTAAAATACTGTATTTCTATTGGTTCACTCCAAACAAAGCAGGGGCCGAGCTAGACTTTTTGCAATGGGTGGCCTAGGTCTTTTAATGTGGGGCAGATACAAAAAAAAACTACTCTGGATTTGGAAATTAAAGATGGCCGCCACAGCCAATTTCAAATGGCTCTAAATCAGCTGTTATAAGATAGATTGAGCTGAAATCCTGTGTGATCGTAGCATTTGTTATGGTGTTAGCCAAGAGCAATCCCCATGACATTTTGAAAACTAACTTAAATTTTAAGCTAAGGGCTAACTGGAGCAAAAGATATATTTCAGCCAATTTTACACACATAAAGCTGAAAATTAGCATAATAGTAGCCAACGATAATCTTCAACATATTCCGAATGCAAATCGAAAATTTAAGATGGCCACCTCAGCTAATTTCAAATAACTATAAATCAGACATTTTTAGAGCTATTGAGCTGAAACTTGGTGTATTGGTAGCTGCAAATCAAAACTGGCCACCAATGGAAATTTAAAATGGTAATAACATACATGTCTGCTTGTCCATAACTTACACCAATTTTCCCTCATCTTTCAGGTATACGAATGTATAGAGCAATCTCACAGTTTCACTCTTTTTTTAACTTCGTTTCAAATTTATTTAACACGTCAGAGCCTGTAGGGCATTTAAAAAAAAACAATAAATAACATCAAATGACCACCATCCAACCCGCTCTGCCACTAGAAATAAGTTCTCCCGTCCTCATAGTCCGAAGGCGTTGACATGTATGCAATAACCTAAGTTTTGTTTGTTGGGAGCTCTGGTCACTAACATACAGTACAGTCAACATTATAAATTTAAAACGGTGGCCGTCAAAGTTTTTAATTAACTTTTCTAGCTGTTCCAAATTATTGCTATGTTACAGACTGACTGCTAGATGTTGCCCAGTTTTCATTTAAACACAGAATTATTACATATAATGGTTACTTTATATTAAATTAGTATTTTTTGTTTTTCTTCACACACAGTGTTTCCTCTACATGAGACAAAACAGCTGTTTGACAGGTACCTGCTCCATTTTTACTGATCATCTTTACTTCCCACATGTGATCGTCACCCACCTGTCCATCATTTTAGTGTGGCCAATCAGGTGCCACCCCTCTGGCTCCGCCCCTGAAATTATGGAGTTCCTTAGGAAAATGTTGGAGTTAAAATACAAAACAGCCCATTTATGCAAATAATTCTTCATTTTAGCTGACACACAAGAAAAGATTCATTGATTCAACCTCTCAACTGTTCGGTATCGGCTCTGATTTGACAAGATCAGCTAAAAGAAATCTAATCATATTTGATGTCTGCAAACCAAAAATTCAATCGAGCAAAGTGTCCTACAGAAAGAGCAGTCAGCTGTTTTTTGTTTGTTTGCTTCGACTGCAGTGACAAGTTGAGACTGGATCTTTGTTTTTATTGAGTTTAGTAATCAGCAGTCGAAACACCAAACCATCTCATATTTCCAGTCACTATTAGCAAATAAAAAGGGAAACTTTGTGCAGAAAGTGTGATTCTAAAGAGTGAATATCCTCATTTTTCCATTAAATATCTTTGATGCTATAATTGTGCCAAAATGTCCATGTTTTTCTGACTGAGCTGGTTAAAGTGTGACTGGTTTTAAAGCCCTGCAGGTATTTCTCACACATCGCACTGTAATTTATTATTAGTATTATTATTTTTATTGTTTGTAGATCAGAATAAAAAAAAGGGGAAGAGCTGGGCAATATTTATTGACGATAAATTAAGGATCAATTAAAATCTTTGAATTATTCTATTTTAACTTTTGTTTTTTCAGATTTAATCTGTTTTCTGATTGATGACTACTTGACATCAGATCTGTATTTGCTCTTTTGTAATACAGTTTGAATTCCAGTCAGTGTATTGTTTTTATTTCCTCATGAAATAAAACTTGTCGGTAAACGACGACAGAAGCATTCTGGTGGTATTTCATGGTTTTATTTTCCGTCATGATCAACAGATAATTCCTTGCAAAGATCAAGTGTCACAGCTGAGGTGAAAACAGGATTTCGAGGAGAAATCAGTGCACAAAAAACAAACGGCAGCAATAAATTAAAGTCCTGTCACTGGGATGGGATCAGCAGTCATGCAGAAACAGAAAAAAGCAGATAAACACCTTTAAAAAAAACAATCATCAATATAACACTGTAGTGTTATTTATCCCAACATTATTGCTCATTTTAGGACTTTCGGTTTTTAATATAACGACTTAAATCACTCAAAAATTATTATTATTTTTTTCAACAAACAGGATTACACACCACACAAGATTTGATCGGGTAAAAAAAAAAAGAAAAAAAATCATGTTTACTGCCTGGGATCTTCTGCAATCAGATGTTTTCAACCCTCCCTACCACCATCCAGAATCAAAAATTAAATTAGAATAATAAAAAAAGCATTAGCAGGAAAACATAAATCATGAATCTGTCTCCAAAAAGGCAACGTAAAGAATAAAGAGACATGAATGCATTAAGTGGGTTAATTTCTACACAAATAAAGATTTTTAAAAAAATGTCACATTTCATACAGATGTTTTTTTTTCTGTAAACAGTGTTTTTGTTTGAGGAGTTCATTTTCACAGAGCGTCTTCTAATTTTAACATGTGCTCATGTTTATTCTTACATGGCTGTAATCAAACATCAGCAGGAAATTATTGATTAAACCGCAATTTGTCCGGAGACTCATTAAGTTGAGGTCAAATAAACTGATAACGAAAGAAAGAAATGTTTATTTTTCCAGACATTTAGAGTTTTATAAAGGTGGTTCCACAGACTGATAACTTCAATTAGAAAACTCACTTCCTGTTAGAAAATGTTGAGGTGTTTACTAATGAAATACCATCACTTTGTTCAAGTAATTTTTTAAAATCGGAATCTTATTTTGTTGCATTCAAAACATAAAAGTTATGCTTTTATTTCACTTTAAAATTTAACACCTAGTTGTGAATTTAATTATGAGTAGAAGTCCTCAAACACAGCTGTTTGTGCACTCTAAAACATTACGTGTTGAATTTACTTCAAGTTCCATCAATTAGTTCCAATAAACCGAGCTGAGCAATTTAAAGATTTCCTTTAACAACTCGGTTTAGTGGAACCACTCAACATGACTTGGTTAAATAAAATCAACACGTCATTTTTAGAGTGCACTTTTATGACTTTTGAGTACTTTTTTCAAATCAGTGAAATTAATTTTGACCTGTCATTTTCTGTTGATGTATTTTTACTTTCATATTGTTTTTCCAAGTACTTTAAAAACACAACAGGTGTTTTTTTTTTGTTTTGTTTTTTTAACTTCAGGAAGACTTCAGTAAAAATCAACAGATCTTTCTTAACTAAGTTCATGTGAGCGTTTAAAGAACTGAGAGAAACCAGAATCTGTTCTGTTAAAGGCAGAGACTCTGAGGTGAACTCAGTGGTCCGTTTCTCTCTTTAGCTGCCTAATAAACACCACACCGCGTACGCTTGGTGACAGGAAGTGATCATCAGCACAAAAAAAAAACCTCATGATAAACTGCAACGGTGTCAACAGAAATCTCACAAAAACAACACGAGCGATGAGTTTGAAATGAACGCAAAAATAGAGAGAAACAGGACTCCTGACTGTTCTGGTGAAAAACAAAGTTGGCAGCAAGACAGGATTTGACATCATCGTTTGTGCATCCGGATGAAGGAAATGGAAGTGAGTGTGCTGGTCAGAAGGAGAACAGCAGCTCGGTCGGGCTTCATTCTTCCTGACAGGAGCGTCGGGATCAGAGGGAAAACACCAGGCTTTAATGGACCTTGGTTTTGGGCTGGGTGATTCTACGGACGACGCTGTAGAGGAATGCAAAGTTCTGCAGAGAGAACAAACGATTCAGCTTTACCGCGTGAAAAGCGAATGAAAACTCAGTTTGTGTAACCACTTTCCAACATTTCTGTAAGGGACTTACCTGGATGGCCAGGTACATCATCCCTAAGTAGGCTGCGATGCAAACAGCCAGCAGCAGGTCAAAAATAGCCGGCTTCACTCTGAGAGGAAGAGACGACAAACAGGGAAAATCGAGTCCATCATCCTAATATACTGAAACAAATACAGACTGAGTCAAAAGTCTCAGGACTAAATAAAATATCAGAATACCCCAACAAGTAACGAGTGAGGGGGGTCTATCTTTTAGGCTATGGTCCAGAACATGGATGTCATCTTAAAGTCACAATATTGAATCAATAGCAAATTTTCCCAATAGGAAGGTGGTCATGTAGCGTATCAAAGAACACCCTGTTGTATCAGAAATGTATTGCCTCAACCAGATTTGTAACATATCTTGTGGTTCAGAAGTTCTCTCCACAGAAAGTTGCAACAACAAACACAAACACAGCAGGTTTACGTCACTGCAAACCTCTAAACTTAAACATTATTTCTAAAAAGGAAATAAAGACAGGAGCATCGGCTGAACCCCTCACCTGTAAGCATTCATCGTCTGCTTCAGCTGGTCGTAAAAAACAAACTCTGGATCTCTGAGGAAAACAAATTTAAAAGCATCGTGAATAAATCTGCACGTTAGATCTGCAGTTCCTTTATTAGATATTTTAATTTAAAGGGATAAACATTTACTTCAACTGTAAAAAGACTGTAGGCTGTTTAGTTTTTATAAATGATTATGAAAGTCATTATCACAGGGACTGCACCATATTGTTACACTGTAAAGTTTACTGAGTAAAGGATGATGTTTACTAGGATTAATTTTGTACAATGTGTGACGATCAGACTTTTTAAATGAAACTGGAGCACGTTGACAGAGAGGAGGATGTAGAAATGACTCAGCCTGAAAGTGAAGATGATGGAGGACAACAGAGCTGCTTCATGGAAGAACTTAGCTTAGCCTGTTAGCTTTCTCGTTAGCTCCTGAGCTAAAATACATATGGTGATATACCATTATTTATATATAAACTAACACCACATATTTATTAGTAATAAGTGTGACGTTAATTCTTAAGCTAACATTTTCAGCTTGGGAACTAACGCCGTGTGCGCTAACGTGAAAGCTAACAGGCTAAACTGAGACAAAATTAACATTGAAGCTGGACAGAGCTCACAGCTTCACACCGGCTTGTAGTGAACATCATTTACCCAGCATGCTTTGCAGGGGGTCCTGTGTGTGACCATATGTTTTTAAATTTATAAAAAACTAAACAGCTGAAGGAAAATATTTATCAAATATCTAATATTACAACCAGTCATAGTTCTCTTTAAAGAACAAAGCTTAATCCTAAAAGTTGTCTACCAAAAAATAAAAATCTATATATTTAGTTTTTCTATTAACCCATTTCAACAGTTTTTTCTTTTTTTTTAACCTTTTGTCAGCTTTGACGTAGTGTCTTTTGACGTCCTTGAGGTAACGTCCCAGGTGATACTCCAGGGTGGAGACGAAGCTGCTGTCTTTGTCCACCAGCTGAGCGGCTCGAGGCTGAGCTGTGAGCCAGTCCACCACCGCTGACAGGTGCTCCTCCTGCACCTGCTGACGAGGAGCACACAACACACCTGAGTCAGCAAATTCATCCGATCACGCGCCAAAATCCATCGAATGAACAAACGTTTTGTTTACTTTCACTAGTTTTAACATAAAAGTCATATAAGATTAGTTTCTGCTTGTTTCAGAAAGGGATGGGTGAAGCGACGTACCATCTGTTCTGTGAAAATCTGCAGATCTCCAGGTGCTCCCTTTGCAGAAGAGGAAAGAATCAATTGAACCACGTTAAGAACTAATAAAAGCAAAGTTATCGTGCATCAAAGCATTTTATTTACCTTCTCTGTGAGGTTATAGATGACCCTGGCCAAAGCCTCTGCGACCACTTTGGTGTTCCTGCCGAGCTTACTTACATCTACGTGAGGCCTGCAGGGAACAACGGAGCGGTTAGAGCAGAGAAGATGCTCAGAGGAAAAAAAACACAGAAGAGGGTCACAAAGTGTTTGCTTCCATGCATGTTGGAGACAACAGAGAGCTAATTCCTGAAACAGAAAACAGAGAGCGCGTCACACTGAGGAGGCATGAAACTCCAAACCGACACACATCCAGCACTGCAGCCTGCAGGAGGGAAGAGGTAAACCTTTAGCCAGAAGACAAAACAGCTGGAGACCAGAACAGGAACTCTCTCAGGCTTATTTAAGCGGCGTGCAGTGATGGACCCACCCAGCAGGGGGCTCTCCCGCTCCATGGCGAGAGGAGGGGGACACTGACCGCACGTCCATGATGCTGGAGCGCTGAGCGGAGCGGTGCGAGGGCAGGTGGGACAGCGTGAAGGCCGGCAGGCGGCGGATCCCGAAGCGCTCGTGCTCCCAGGCCAGCATGTCGTCGGCCAGGTTGATCTTCTTGTGGACCATGGAGAACTTCACCTCGGGGTGCTGGCTGGCGACCACCTGGGGGGAAACGACGACGCAGATTAATCCGACGGCACGCCGTCGTGGTGTGACGGTCTAACCGAGCGTCAGGGTTCTTACGGTCTCTAGTTCTTTCAGCAGAGAATACTGAGGGGTTCCCTCTTTAGGGGGTTTGGACACATGAAGGTAGACAGAGTCGCCGTTCCCCAGAGTGTCCAAACACAGAACGAACGCTACGTTGTCCTGCAGCAGGCTGGAGTCTGCAAACACATGAGAAAATGACGTTTATCTTAATGTATTTGTCTTCATCTTCAAGATGGATCTGCATGTTAACATCCTAAAGGTTGTGCATCAAGTCTACAGCACCTGTGTGGTCCAAATTGTCCTCCAGCCACCGTTTGGTTCCCTGGTAGTTAAACTTTCCTCCACCAGATACGAAGAATAACAGGTTGTACCTGAAAACACAGTTCATACATGAAAAATCAGTCCACGTGTCAAACTTAAGGCCTGCGGGCCAAATGTAGCTCGCCACTGACTTTCATGTGGTCCATGAGAGCTTCTAATAATGTTAAAATAAGCTGCTTTAAAGCCGCACTGACAATAAACTACATCTCCCAGAATGCATGTTGATTATTTTACCTGCGGGACAAAAGCACCACCACTAGCTGGGATGCTTTTGCTGTGTCACAATTGTACTGGGAAGTGGGAATTTTTCACTTGTAAATTTACACTGGAACGCCCCTCCAATGTGAATTCCCTGTCTGAAAGTGGGATTGTTCCGATTTGAACAAGTGAGTAAAACTCTCTTGCTTTTACTTTTGATAGTACTTGTTTATTATTTATTCCAGTCAGTCAAACACGTAGTACTTTCCAGTGTTTATAAGAGAACGTTTTAAAACGCTGTTTCTGTGCAGGAAAAACCACGTAGAGCTCAGTTACTTTGTTGTTTTAGTCCCAAATTACAAAGAATGGAATAAATTTAGTAATAAAGTGAACAGGCTGAAAACAGCAGGTTAGTTTGTTTCATGTTGGATTATAAGAAAAACATAAAATGTAGAAGTCAGGGTTGGTTCAGTTCAGAGTTGTCAAACAGAAAAAAACCTTTTTTTACTTTATTACCAACACAAATACTTCATCAAAGCTCTTAAATATACACAAATCAAACCCCAAAACTAAATATTTAAACCAAACAGAAAGATGTGAACTCTAGAGATTTTAATGTAAATGAAACTTTCAGAGCAAACTGTTAACATGTTATAATCATGTATAAACTGCATCTTTATGAGGAATGAATTAAGCATTAAAAGATGAAAGTTATCTGGATGTGAGGCTGATACTCACGCTGCATGTGTCCTCTTGTAGGTGTAGAGTTTGGAGAAGAGACGAGCCAGCTCCAGCAGCATGGACACTCCACTACCGTTTGAGTCTGCTCCGTACGACAGCCACTACGACCAAACACACAACCAGATATAACACCTGCTTTCCTGACAGATACGTCTCACTTGATCAGATAATTTAGCTTTATTTATTGAACGTTTGGAATTTTTGGATAACAAAAGAAGAAAAGTCAAAAAGGTGAACGTACTGGAGCGACTCCAAATGAATCGTAATGAGCCACCACCACGATCGTCGGCAGGTCTTCTCCTCCAACTCCGGCCAGACGACCCTGATGAACAAAGCAAACAGGTTTCTCCGTTACACAAACATTTAAAGTTTAATGAAAAATAAAAGACGCTTTAACTCAGCGTTATAGTCCCTGATATCATCTCCATAGATGTTCTAGTAAGCAAGCCGAGTTTGACAGCATGTTTTATACAGACAGATATCGTCAGATTATCGATATCGGCAAATGAAAAAGAATTATCAAGATATATTTTTTGTCCATATAGGCCAGCCCTACAAGCTGCTAAACGATTTATGAAAATCATTCCTGTGGAGTAACACAAACAATACAAATACACAACAGGGTTTACCCCAGAAAACTTGCTGAGCCTGGTGGTTGGGCCACAAACGCAGGCTAACATAATTATTAAAGAAATGTAACAAGTTGACAAGGATTATATGAGAATAGGACTGTAGTTATTGTAAAACACTTAATATGTAAACAACTGCAGCAGGGGTCAGCAACCGGTTTGATACAAACTAGGGGTGCACCGATTCCACTTTTCTTGCCGATCTCCGATCTTTAAAAAGTCTGACCTGCCGATTCCGATTTTGGCCGATACCGATTTTTTTAATAGCTGACACTGTCAGATATTATAAAATCACAATACAACTTCAATATTCAAATGTTATTTTACTGAAATATGTTGAACAATACCCTTGAAACAATACAAACTTGTTTTAACTGGATATTAGGTAGTGCTCACAGCAGAGCAAAAGAGGATATTGGCTGATTTTCAGACTTTTGTGGAGGTAGAAGCTGATCTTCTCCACCGATCTTATCAAAAAAACGGCCGATCTCCGATCTCCCAAAATTGAGGAAATTGGCACCAATAAATCGGCCGGCTGATTTATTGGTGCACGCCTAATACAAACATAAATTTGCACCTTTAATTATAATGATTTTAATAATAAAGTTGCATATATGTGAATATTTACCTGCCTGATTATATCCTAATGTTGAAGACTCCTCATAATAACTATCAATAATAATTTACTATGGCAGAAATAATCAATCTTTGTGATTAGAACACTGTGTCTGAGCTGCAGCAGACGTCTCAGTTTGTGTCGCTTTCAGAGAAGAACTCTAATATCAGTCATATCATAATGACCAGAAGCTAATGCTGTTTGGGGGAGGGGCATGGCACGGAAAAGTTTGGAAACCCCAGTACTAAAACATTGTTGAGAAAAAAAAGATCTTGTTATCAGACAGACTTGTGTAGCGCGGTCTGGAAGCTAACTTGGCTAACGGCTAAATCTTAATTCATTTTTATCAGACTGACAAACTGAAACAACAAAAACAAAGTAAGGAAATAATAAAAGCAGAGTTCACGTCGCTGCATTTAACCCGCAGGTTTCAGCTGTCAGATTCAGTTTCAGACGTAGAAGGCAGGTTTTAGTCTCACCTCCAAACTGGTGATGACCCAGTCGCTGACGGCTTTGCTCTGAGCTCCGCTCGTCACCATCTGAAAGCCGTTAGCTGTGGCCGTGTGCAGCAACACTACGGAGCAAACAGTTTGAATCGGTGGTGAGAATGGTGCCGGGTTAAACGTGCAGCAGCCTGTTGGGTCGTTTCGTATCCTCTACCTTCAGCCGCTGATAAGGAACCCTGAGAGGATGAGGAGGTGAGGGTTTGGGAGTAGATGGACAGCAGCTCGTCGTCCTCCAGGGCGAAGTAGACGGGGACGACGGTCTCTGTGGCCAGCATCTCTGGCTCCAACTCCATGAACTGCTACAGCAGTGACAAAACAGCAGCCATTAGGAAAATCAAAACTATTTAATCCAATTTAAACCTGAAAAATATGGATGGAAGGGGGAGAGTTTTTAATCAAACTGTAGCCAAATAATAACATTCATCCATCGTGCAGCAAAGTGAGTAACTCCAACACTTTAATGTTCTAATAGATTATAAAGTGGGAGGTGTAGGTAGCCGAAATGTGTGAAGCTCATTTTACTGAGAGAATATTTAATCTTTGTCGACAGACAGGAATAATGCAAACTATTGGCTTTGTCACAACTCCCTCCTTTGATAATTCCTCCTGCTTCTGAGTCAGACCAAATGTAAAATAATTAAAACTGAGTGGGAACCCAAACAAACAAGACGATCAGAGGAACGGTGCTGCCAAATAAACCGTGGGCTGGACTTGTTTTTTTATTCCTGTACAGAGCATAGAGAGCTGCAAACACAGAGTGAGACAGTCAGTACCTGCACTATGTCCTGCGGCATGGCAGACATATTCTTGGGCAGGATGATGACCACGGCGCCCGCCGACTGACGCAAAGCCTTCTGGTACTTGTCGTAGGAGAAGTCCGCCAGTCGCATGACAACACAGCGACGACTTAGTACCTCTGCCTCCACGGTGCGCGCTTCCGTATTCAGGATGGCGTTCCGGGTACCTGAAGATACGAGGCAGGCGACTCATCAGTTCAGAACAACTTTAGGCAAAAGGAATCGTTAACAAAATGGGAACTAACGTGAATCAAATGCAACTTAAAGAGGCTGACGGTGAAATGAGACAAGGCGGCTCCAAATTTAAAGGATTAGCAATCCTTACATTGATTTAAAAGGAATCATAACTTTTTTTAGTCGAGTGCGTTCTGTCTGCAGACAATCAAAGAAAAGAGTCCCTCAAAATCACTGTTCAATATTTGTTTTTACCCAGTCTAGCACAACCTGTTCTTCCAGTTTAAAGTATAATTTCTTTCAGAATTAATCATTGTTTTAACTTTAAATTTACATGACGGGGTCAGCAACACAAAGCAGAGTAAAATCCATCAAACAAGTCACTCTGCCAAGTCAGCTGCCAGCGTTTTAAGATATTTACCCAGATAATTGCAGATGGATGTGTGCCATCCAGACAGCAGAACACAGCAGTGTTTCTGCAGCTCATTTCATCAAAGCACAACAAATCACATTTACCATACAACTGTTGGACTGGATCTTCAAAGAAGGAATTCTAACTGACCAAATTTCAGCTCTCCGCTGCTGTCTTTTCTCACTCTTCTTTACATGTTTGTAGTAATTATTTCTACCAATAACGTGTTTTTTTTGTCTCTCGTCCAGTGGAAAGTACACCTGGACTAGTCATTCTGTGATTGTCTCTCTTTTCTGTCCTCCCAAACCCAGACAGGCGAGGCAGATGGCCATTCGTCCTGAGTCTGGTTCTGATTCTGCTGGAGGTTTCTCAGAGTTTTTCCTCTCCACTGTCACCAATGTGCTGCTCAGGATGGGAGACTGTGATCAAGTGAAGGCTCAACGCAATCTGCTGACCTCCCTAGATCGATTATTGATTATACAGTCTCCTGAGACATTTGATGCTATATAAACTGAATTGAAAATTAAATTAAAATTCAATTCTTACAAGTCAAAATGAACATTTCAGCTGCCCAGACGGTCATTCTGGATGTCCTTTTTGAATATCAGGTGAACTTGTAAACAGGAGAAGAGACTAAATTTTGTATAAGGAAAAAAATGACACTTTGTTATTACTTTAATATTAAGTGAGATATCTGAAATTTTGACTGAGGATAAAGAAAGTATTAACTTCAATTTTAGGAGATTTTCTTAATAACTGTCTATGTTGTTGAGACAATGCAACATAACAAAAATGTAATTTTAGATATTTGTATTTATTTTTCCCAGTAGTAATAATGATCAGAAGAGAAGCAATACTGACATAGTATTTGGAAATAGGATTGTCGTTCAATTATATGTTACAACTACCTGCCATAGTAATAAACTACCTGCAACAGCAGCTGAAATGGATCAATGTCAAGAAACTACAGCTAATTTAAACTGAACCAGCGATTTAATTTTAGTTTTCTTCCAGACTCATTGTAATGTTACATATAAAGAGTATATTTTATCTAAAAGCGTACTTAATTCATTAATTATTAATCGCTACCATTAAAAAAAAAGGTTATTTAAATGGACAACCAGCACTACTCCCCTGGTCGTTTAGCTAGGCTACATTAGCAGCTAAAAGCTACATCAACAGTGGCAGAAAATAACACGCTTGCAGCTGAATCGGTTTCTGATTACTAACAAAGTTTATACACCGATGCCTTCATTTTATGAGGAGACGTGGGAGAAAAGCAGCTGTCTCACCGTACGGCTGTCCCTGGAGGTCGTACTGCTGCATGCGGTACACCGTGAACTCATGTGCCGCCTCGGCTGGAAGTGGGGACACCAGGATCAGCACCGCGGGAATAAACACAATGAAGGTTAGGGGAAACGACGATTTGAACATGTTATCGAACACCTCGCTGGCCTCCTCGAACATTGTGGCGATTGTATTTTCAGCGTACACTGAATGAAAAATGTTCAGCTGTCACCGGTCTCAGCGACTGACGGCTGCCAGGAGCGAATTCTGATCAGGCACACGGCTGGACGGCCTCATCCCGTGTACCGATAAAACAAGAAATATTAATGTATTTTTAAATTATACATAAATAATAATGAAAAATGCCGTAAACGTTACGCTCATTTCAGAAAACATGATATGACGAAGAAATATTTCAAAGATCAATGATTGTTGGGTCCTTTAGGATTCCTACAGGACAACTAAAAAGTGCGTGTTTTTTTCTTACACTAGATGGCGCACTTCACCACAAAAACAAAAACACATAAATGCAGGCTGTTGTAATCTGGATTTTGCGAGCTGGTCACGATATCCTTACAGTCTGTTCTAATTTAACTGAGGGAAACACTAAAAAAAATAGTTTTTAAAAATTGTTGTTGACATACTTAAACACTTTTTCTCAAATCCTGGTCAACTGGGTTTCTGCAAAGTCATATTTGCAGATAATGATCTTTACATTGTTTGTCTTTACAATGTTTGTTTTTTTGCATCTTTGCCATAAATTCTAATTAATTAAATTTTTCTAAACATTTATAGTATTGTTATTTTTCAGGATATTTGATATATTGGTTTGAATTGAGAAATCTTCTCGGATGAGATACAAAAAAGTCTTCAACAATAAGAAAAGATGTTTAGTTGACTTTTATAATTTTTAGGATTTGCTAAAAAAATCTACAAAAAACATGCTGACTTGACAAAATTATGTTTCAGAAAAATGCAATACAAAAATAGCCTAAATATCTTTTATGCAACATAATAAAAATTTATTTCAGTTTTCTAAAACATGTGTGTCTGAACAGAAAAAAAAGACAGAACCACAAGATCACAAAAAAAGTTTTAACCAACGTTTTTACTTTAAAAAAAATAATGAAAAAAGTTAGTGTAGTGGAGCTGAAAGTGGTTTTCCCCTCCCATCTTGTTCTCCCTCCAGGGGCTGCACTGCTAAGTGGAAGATTAATGCTGATATGGTGTCCTGCCATCCCACTTAATGGACCCTGGCGTGATTATTTCCTGTAGTATGAGTAATCCATGCTCGAGCTTGGTGAAAGAACTCCAAGCAGGCAAACAAAGCTCGCTTCAGCGTGGCCCATGCTGAATCTTATTATAATGAATTCACATTGCTGAGAAATTATCATCTGGAGATCTGCTGACACGACCCCGCTGCACCGCTTGAAGGAAAACAGGCTGCTGAAGTCAAATGCAGAAAGGAACGTTTGTTCAGAAGAAGGAGGGGGAAAAAAAGAAAAATGTGTGGTTGGTGCGTGAGCAGCACGGTGGGCAGCAGTCACATGAATCCAATTTTTTTTTAAATTCATAACATCCTGTTGTCACATGGTCCTTGGACACAGTGGCTCTGCAGAAACAAACACATTTTGCAGGCATCTTTCTTCCAAACGTTTTCACTGTACATTTGAAACCAGGTAAAACCTCGTGCTTCAGCTCCCGTGTGTCCTCATTTCCTTTCAGAGTTCCTGGGAATGTCCTCAATCAGACCTGCCTCTGACCCCTGGACCACTGAGAACCACTTTCCCTCTGCAGACACACAAAGGATGCAGTCAGTGTGTGTTGGGTGAAGTGCCACGGATTAATGAGGGATTATCCACCTACCCACAAACCACCTCCACCCCTCCTGGTTCATCGCCACAGTTCCATGTTCAGATGATGCTGTCACTTTCTCACCAATTCTCCGACGCTGACCGCACTCACCTGCTTCAAGGTGAGGAGGATACAAGGAGGCTCGAGTGCACCACATGGACTTGAGTATTTAAACGTTTTTTATGAAAACTTATAAAACTTAGCAGACCTCCTTAGTTCTCCTTCTTCTTCTAAACATGTGACTACTAATAAAAATTGTTATATGTCAAATAAAATGATCCATGATTATGATCATTGATAAAAATATGATTATTATTACATTATAATGGATCATTAACAATGATCCATTAAATCACATGTCTAACTCAAGGTCCACGGGCCAATTGCGGCCTGCCACGGCATTTCATGTGGCCCGCGAGAGATTCAAATATGTTGTAATGTCTCAAAATAAGCAGCATTGACCATAAAGCACATCTCCCATAATGCAGGTTGATTATTTTACCTGCAAATTGATGGCGTCCCACCACTACATGGAAGTGCACAAAAGTAGCCAGTGACAATGCAACAAAATGGAGATGATGCAAAGAATCTCCTTCATCTCCATTTTGCTGTTTTAGTTTTGCTGTGGCCTAGTTGTACTGGAACGTTTCTTATTTAAAGAGGATTTATTATGCAAAATCGACGTTTTTGAGCTTTATATCATGCTGTAATCTCATTCCCTCATCAAACACATACTCAAGAATGTTGCTTTGACTCATTCATGCATGTTTGAGAAATGCTTGAATCTTCTGTGGCCTAAATGCTTGCTGGTACAAAACACCACCTATTTACACAAAGCTCCTCCCCTGAATCTCAGCCTGTAAAAAAGTATTGATTTTTAGCAATTTTTTTACAGGCTAGTAAGGGATGTTTTAACCAAGCCATTTTGTTACACATCTCTCCACATGTACGACGTTCAAATTTCGTGCAGTTAGCACTTTCCTTTCTCAAGTTATGACTAAAACGAATCTTAAAGAAACATATTGCTTCCTGCCCGACTCGACCCCCCGCTGCCTCCAGCCTCCTCAAACCCCAGCGTCAGTCCGACCAATCACGTCTCTTGGGACGCCTCCGCCCACATTAAGACCTCCGCCA
>JAUBOC010000103.1:11777967-11792208 GCA_032275365.1 Anablepsoides cearensis | reverse complement strand
AAAATTTTCTTACTCCACTGGCAGAAAATTTTGACTTAATTTGAGTCAAATTTTCAGACTAACAAGACAAATAATCTTAAAAACAAGTTTATTATTCTTACACAATCAGTTCTTGTTTAGTAAATCAGTCTCAAAACAAGATCAAAAAATTTTTTTGGCTGGATATAAGGTTTTAAAACTTGGTTAGATGGACAATTTTTGCAGTTGAGTTTGTTAGATTGTTTCTTTGTTGTAACAATGCTTCTTGGCAATATATCTTATCGTGGACACCGGTTTGGTAGCACCTGAAGCTCAAAACAAGTGTCAATAGAAACAGCTAAATAAGCCGTTTAACAGAAGATTTGGCTATTTTTTTTAAGTGCACAAACCCACATACTGAACTCTACTGCGCACATGTACCTTACAAATGTGGCACCATTTAAAAAGGAAATTAACAGACTTTCCAGTGGTATAAGATTTATTGCCAAGAAGCATTGTTACAAGAAATAAATAATCTAACAAACACAAATTTCCTTACTTGTTGTAAGAATAGATGATTTAACTCCTAACTTATTTCCATTCTGCGCAGCTTGAAAGCTGTGGTGTTTTTGCCAGCAAGCAGTTGTAAACAAGATTTTATTGGGGTGTGTTGGGAATATCAGCAGCTTGTTATTACAGGAAGTCATTTAAAGCATCTCATTGACATGGTTCGGTTCCGTTCAGAGTTTGTACCTGGTTTGTTGTTTACGTCTATTTGATCATTAACAGAATGAGGAAGTCGCGCGCTAGTTTAAACCAGGAAATGGCTTTGGCTTAAAACAGCTCCAATAAATGAATTTTTTTTTCTGTTAAGTTTTTCATATTTTGTATATGTTTTTATATGAGTGAGTATAATGATTCTACATGATTAAACTGCATTAACCCCTAAGTTTCAAATGTTTCAACATGCTGATGTAATGTCTGAAGGAGTATTGGTGGTGTTTTTCCATAATAACATTTTGTAACAAAAAACCTGTTTGTATTGTGTGTCAGCAGTGTGTTTAGCATTTAAAGCAGTCGCAGTGAAGTCACACCCTGCAGCTTTAGGTTAATTAGTTTTGGCTTCACATCAGCTGTTCAGAGGAATCAAACAGACCCGGTTATTTAACAAATAATTAAAATGGCTTTGTTCGGATGTTTGTACTTTGTAGCTCAAACAAATGGGTGAAAGTGATGCTTAGGCTAAGCTGTCATTGTATGAACTAAATGACATTAGGTTTCATTAATTCCCTAAAGAGAAAATTAAATATAAAATAGCAAATATATGAACACACTGGATGTTATTTGAAGTCATAGTGGTGGATAAGAATGACTTCTTCCTTTTTTTTCCATCTTCTACCACTTATCCATAGTCAGGTTGTGGAGGCAACAGGTGTAGTAGAGAAACCCAGACATCCCCCTGAGTGGCACTTTCCAGCTCGTCCTGGTGGACACTGAAGCGTTCCCAGGCCAGAGAGGATACATAAACCCTCCAGCAAGTCCTGGGTCTCCCTTGGGACCTCCTACCAGTGGGACAAGCCTGGAACACCTCAAAGAGGGGTCAAGGATGCAGAGGAGCAACATCTCTATTTATAACTTCCGCCAGGTGATGGAGCCCAGCCACCCTACGAAGGAAGCTCATTGTGTCCAGGATCTCATTCTTTAGGTCATGATCCACACCTCATGAGCACAGGCGAGGGTTGGAACGAAGACAGACAAGTAAATCCAAAGCTTTGTCTTTCGACTCAGCTCTTTGTTCATCACAAGTGACCGAAGCAACGCCCTCATTACTGAGGAGGATTCACTGATCCATCCCCCGCTCCATCATAACATAACTCGTTAACCTGACACCCAGATACTTAAACTCCTCCACTTGGTGATAAGGGTCATCAAAAAGCTGTGACTCTGTTGTGTACTGGAAAAATTGTGTTTTCTCTTCAATGCTGTCTTATTCAAAGCACATTTCTGAGCTCACAGGTAGCTCTGATACAAAATAGACCTAAGAATGCCATGGGTATAGCTGCACGTTATTTTAAGGATTTACTGTAATGTCGTATCAATGTCTGCCATATTAGTATTGCATTGTTTGGTTGGTCATTATACTTTCAAGAAATGTAATTTTGCAACACTTGTAATTAGTAAAAAATCGTTAGGTTTTTCATGTTGTGCAGTTGCATAAATTAGTAGCAAAATTAAAAATGTAGAACCTTTTTGTATCACCCTACACTCTTTTAAGGAAGAAACTATCTTGTTTATTAAAAGTTTTTTATTTTAAATTAATATTTGTCTTTTGACTGCTGTAACACATTTACTCCATATGGATAAAAAAGCATCATACTGTAATTATTACACTACTACTACGTCAAATATGTATACTAAACGGGTGTGACAGCACTGCAGAACTGCTTTTACACAACATAACGTAAGCTGTGGCGTCAGAGTGTTACTCTTATCTTTACTTTTTAATCTGTTCACACAAATCAAAACCGGTCTTTGTGACTGTTACCGACATTTAAGGCAAAGACAGCAGAAAAGGGGGGGGATCTTATACTTTCGAGGCATTTTCCCGCAATTCAACGAGCGACTAACAGCAGTTTGTGCAGTATCTCTGTGTGAGCTTCTTTTTAAGTAACTGCCTGCTGATTAATTCTTCACTCCAGTGATGTGTGTGAATTTGTGCTTATACATCTGCTAGTCCAAGTGTGTGTGTGTTTGTGTGTGCAAAAATCTATCAATGAGCTTGGATAAGCATTTTACTTCCAGGCTTCGTTTCTGTTTTTCCTTCCTATCTGCTTCATTCAGGATCAGGCAGATCATACTGTCCTTTCTCTCTCTCTCTCTCTCTCTCTCTCTCTCTCTCTCTCTCTCTCAGAGAGAGAGAGTGTGAGTGAGTGTGTGTGTGTGTGTGTGTGTGTGGGGGGGGGGGGGGCGGGGGGTTTGTGCTGGTAGAACAGAATAAAGAGGGAACTTGCAGCCACCAGCGTTGTAAAATGGGAAATGAGTGAGGTGTCTTTATGAATGGCTCTGCTTTCTTTAATGCAAATTACCTGGTGCTATAAGAAGTTTATATCAGGTTTTATTACTTGGTGAATTTTGAAGCAGTTTGTTTATTGTAGAGGTGCACCAATTTCCTTAATTTTGGGAGATTGGCCGATACTTGGATGAGAACGATAAAAAAAGATTAACTCTCATCTACCTTCATGAAGGTTGTCTGAAAATCAGCCACTGTCCCCTTTTTGCTCTGCTGTGAGCACTACATATATATAATATTAGCCTTTATCGTCCCACAGAGGGGAAATTAATTCTCTGCATTTTACCCATTGCACACGTGGACACACATGTGGAGCAGCGCCCGGGGAGCAGCTGAGGGTTGAGGGCCTTGCTCAGGGGCCCAAGGTGGGGCTGGTCGGTCGGGGAGTTGAACCGGCGACCTTCCGATCACAGACTCATCTTCTCTAACCTCTGCGCCACCACTCTCCATCCAGTTAAAACAACTCCACTCCATAATATCCAGTTAAAACAAGTTTGTATTGTTTCAAGGGTAGCGATGTCCCGATCCAGATTTTTTTGGCTTCAGATACAATCTGATTTTTTTAATGATTAGTCTTTCCGTTACCGATCCGATACCTTTATTTCTTTATTTCATTCCAAGTGACAAGGTTGGTAGTATTAAAGCGAGCCCTGCTGTTTCCACCACGAGAAACATCCAGTTTGCAGATTTTACAAGAGGCAGTTTCAGCATCATTGTTTTCCATTGAAAAGTGTTCCCACACTGTGGACGTGGTTGCATACTTGTGTGTTTCTTGACTTCTTAACAGCAGCTGTAAAGCATGATGATGCTGAAAACTGGATCGGCTCGATCCCATGACTAAATCCGATACTACCCGATTTTCAAAAAATGGCCGTATTGGCCACCAATACCGATACTGAGTATTGGATCGGGACATCCCTATTCAAGGGTATTGTTCAATGTTTTTTTTTTTATAAAATAGTATAGGAACATTTAAGGTGTATTGTGACCTTATAACTCCAAGCAGTGTCCTCTATTTAAATAAATAAAGTATCGGCCAAAAATGTAATCTGCAGGTCAGATTTTAAATATCAGTGATTGGCCAGAAAACTGCAGTTGGTACACCCCTAGTTTATTGTATTTATAACTAATAGTTTAGCCCCATTTTGCACACTGAAATGCTCAGATTTTTTTTTTAAGTATGACATGTTTCTAACTTTTTATTTATTTTTTTCCCCAAATTTTTCATTCTTTCTACAGTTTGCCAGAGTAAAGACATCCGCAACAATGTGACCAACCTCCAGTCTCTGGAGAACTGCACCATCATCGAGGGCCACCTGAAGATTCTGCTCATGTTCAAGACCAAGACCGAGGATTTCCGGGGCCTCAGCTACCCCAAGCTGAGAGTGGTGACTGACTACGTGCTGCTGTTCAGGGTCTACGGCCTGGAGCACCTCAGCGACCTCTTCCCCAACCTGACGGTGATCCGCGGCAACAACCTCTTCTTCAACTACGCCCTTGTGATCTATGAGATGCTGCAGCTGAAGGAGATGGGCCTGCACAGCCTCATGAACATAACCCGGGGCGCCGTGAGGATAGAGAAGAATCCAGACCTGTGCTACCTGGCCACCCTGGACTGGTCCAAGATCCTGGACTCGGTGGAGGACAACTACATCGTGGCCAATAAGAACGAGCGGGAGTGTGGAGACGTGTGTCCTGGCACGGCGCAGGGTCAGACCGTCTGTATTCAGACCGCCATCAACGGTCACTTTCGAGGGCGATGCTGGTCACAGAACAACTGTCAGAAAAGTAAGTGTTCAAATGTTAATCTATAATCCCTCATACTATTACAGGTTATTTCAAATTAGATGGCACCAACACACTTATTAATTTAAACATTTGACATATTTACTGTGTTTCATTGTAGGTAAATTATGAGTGTATGACAAAAGTAACAGCATGAAGTTTTAGTTTAAATATTTAAACCAGTCGTCCAGAATTTCCATTTGGGAGGTAAATCTGCGTGGGTCACATGTGATGGTAATATGCTCAGGGGATCTTTATGTTCAGAAATCAATTCAGATGACTGATGTTCTAATGTTAAACGATTCGTTTAATGATTTCTGTAATGTGGAGGGCAGGAGTTGTGGACAAACCCTGCCCTCCTATTAGCATTCATTGACTGGAGATGTGTGGGCCCTGTGATCTGTAATTACAGGCTCCAGAGCGACTCCATGCATGAAATGAGTCGGCCACATTGTTGAGTCAGGAAGATGCACTCGCGGGTTGTGAAATAAGAAAAAAAAAAAAAAGGAAAGGAGGGCAACAAGCTTGTGATTTGTTAGAAGTTATCTAAATTTTTCTTCTTTCTTTGGTAAGATTGAGATCAGAGTCTTACTTTTATATCATTAAACACGGAATAAGTTTAAAATTATTAATAAAAAAAAAACACTTTTCATGTTTTTTTGTGCTTTTAACAGAGATGAATAAAATGAGCTTTGGCTTTTTTATGCGTCAAACCTAGCATTCTGAATATAATTTTGATTTCTGCTTTTATTTTGTTGAAAGAAGGGAAATCATTCTCTTTTTCTCAATTTTTTTTTCACTTATGTGCACACAACCATTCATGTTTAATAGACTGAAAGTGATTCAGATGTCTTCTTTATTAAGCAACCTCTGTACAGGAAATTACTCTAGTGTCCGATTTTGAAGTCACAGTCAAAGATATTCATCTACGACTGACTTCCTGTTGGACTCAGCTTGATTTAAGCTGGCTACTCCAACTAATCAATCTCGGCATCACAAAAATACTATTGTTTAGTTAGTCCTACTGAAATTTTAAAAACATTTTATTTAAAGTATTTTTATTTTTTTACTCCTGGACTTTTTTTTCGTGGACAAACATTAACTGAGAAGAATGTTGACTGATACACAGAGGTGACTGACTGCGCACGCTGCGTCAGAGGCCATGTTTGCATGTTCGTTCATGTCGTCCCCCCGACTCCCGCTTTAAAAGCCCGTGGAGCAGCTGTGATGCCGCGCTCTGCGTAATGTCATAGTTACACAGTTAGGCCAAGAGCTGAGTGTCAAAGCAGAAGCCTTTTCTGGAACATGATGCAATTCTGCCTGCACTGCAGCGAGAGTGTCAGTCAGCGTGTGGGCTACGCATGGGGGTGACCGGGGGCTGGGTGGGTTCTTGTTTGATTTAGTCAGTGTACTGTTTAAATACAAGTCCAGTAGAAGTGAGAACTTGTTTCACATCCAAGTCGATTGTTTGGGATGCTAGAGAAATTGCTTGTCATGCAGAATTGTAGTGCGACTTTGCTGAAATTTGATTAAAAAAAGCTGAAACTTAATTGTTAAAGCTAAAAAGAGCTGAACATCAACGATATTCAGCTAGTTTATGTTAAAGCTTAAATTAGCAAAACTCTACCAAAAAGATTACGTTAGCTAAATGCTAGCTAAAAATAACAATACACCATCTAAAAGCTGAAAGGACCACACTGCAAAAACTGTCTTTCTAACCAAGTTTTAAAATCTTATATACAGCCAAAAAGTCTTTTTGATCTTGTTTTGAGACTGATTTACTAAACAAGAACTGATTGTGTAAGAATATTAATCCTGTTTTCAGAAAATGTAAGATTATTTGTCTTGTTAGCCTAAAAAATTGACTCAAACTAACTAAAAAATTCTGCCAAAGGAGTAAGAAAATTTTACTTGGTAAGATTCTTGAAACAAGAAAAAAATGAGTCAAATCAAGTATTTCAAGAATCTTACCAAGTAAAATTTTCTTACTCCATTGGCTGAAAAATTTTACTTAATTTGAGTCAAATTCTCAGGCTAACAAGACAAATAATCTTACACATTCTGAAAACAAGATTTTTATTCTTACACAATCAGTTCTTGTTTAAATCAGTCTCAAAACAAGATCAAAAAGACTTTTTGGCTGGATATAAGGTTATAAAACTTGGTTAGACTGACATTTTTTGCAGTGCAGAAGGCTAGCTAGGAACTAAAAGTATCAGTACTGTAGCTTAAAATTTATATTAACAATAATACTAGCTAGAAGTTAAAAGCAGCAGAACTGTAGCTGTGCATTAAAAGTAGCTAAAAGTAAAGCCCGTCTTCTGAAGCAGATTTCAGAGCTCAATGTTTTTGTACAGATTTAGGAGATCTCAGGAGGAATTAGTTGTATTGAAAGTTATAGCCGAGTACAAAAAGTTACAGAAACCTAAAAATCATTAAGCAATCTACTGAAGGAATTGAACATTACTGTGATAATAAAGCTGAAGTAATATTCACACAAATATCTATTATTTTTTGTAATGTAACAAATGCTGCAACTGCAGAATCATCAGTGAGTTTTCTATTTCTAGCTTTCGATTTTAACGCCTTAACACACGTGGATATGAACACTTACACACAGAATCGGGTGCAGGACAGAGGCAGATTAGAAGGGCTGTTAAAGTTTATGTGCAAGTGGAAACTGTGGCTTTGTTTTTGTTGTATTTTATAAGGTTCCAAATGCCTTTAGGTGAAAGCCAGGGGAGAGCTTGTATTTCCCAGTTTTTATGCAGCTCCTTCCTTACAGAAAAAACTCTGTGTGTAGTACACTAAGGACTTTAACATGTAGGGAATCTAAACACAAAGCATGAGAGCCGACATTCATCAATCAGCAAGGTTTTTTCATTCATATGTATCTGGTTTACATATGTAATTTGTGTGTTTGTGTGTTCTTACTATATATTTACATCTTGGTGCAGGTTGCTATTCAGATGTGGTGATCCAGTACAGTAGTTGTTTTTTGTCAAGAACAAGCTACAATTTCCTCAGCTTTTACAAGCTGTCATGAGTCACTGTGGCCTTGCAGCCAGAATGAATGATGCCGGTACTTTGCTTTGCTGTGTGTTTGTTGAGCCGCGTGCTGCAAATCAGAGAGTTTTAGTTTCTGACTCAGAATAGTTTTCTTCTTAAATTCTCTGATCTTTGAAAACAGAGTGGATTTTTTTCCAGACCTATCTTTGTTGGGCACAACGTGTTATCACAAAATGCATCAAGTATGACAAAAGCAACAATTATTAGAGATGTCTTAATTAACTAACATGTCTAGTCATAAATCAGTTTCAGGTATCTGGAATTTAAGTGTGGTGAAGCCAAGTTTGTGTCACAATGACCTGCCATCATTTGCTCGACGCAGCTGCTGACGGGGAGATGGTGAAGTTTTAGGGAAGAGGGATTCAACTTTTAAGGTGCTTCATTTTCATACACTCAGAATGTTCTGTCGAGTGGAACTTTATCAGATGGTGGAACAGATTTGATCTGTTCCTGCTGCAAGTCAGCACCAGATTCTGGCACGTTTTACCGCAGACTGAAAGCTGATGTTTATCAGACCTTCCATACCAGAACCACTTCCACACCACTGAATTACAGTAGTCTTTACTTAACTATTTATTATGTTTCTTTTTTCAACTTTGAACATTGAATATCCATGGCTTGTTGTTAGTGTAGTGTAAATGGGATGGTAGCGCTGAGCACTGGCGTTCAGTCTGGTGTACATCATCCTGCACTGATGTAACGAATATCAATCAAGTTTTTACATTTTTAATAATTCAAGTCATATCTCTGTTATTGAAATGTTTTCTGTCGCGTTATATATCGATAGTCCATCACTAGATGCAAACATAAAGACTAGTCATTACTGGATAAGTGAGTTGTTACGTCAACATAGCAGAGTTGCTGTATTTTTTTTAGAGCTACTTCTGGATCTTGATTTAGTGAAAATCATAGAAACTCGGAGTTAGGAAATCCAAATAAAATAAAATGCTGAAATGGAACAGGAGCAAATATTTTGTATCCTGTTTAGCTGCGGCTCATATCTGCTCCTGAGGTCAGGCACGCTGTGTTCAGCCGTACACGCCGGCCAGCACTTAGCTTGCACAACTCACACATAAATATACACACATAACGAGGAGGCGACAAAGCTTTCCAGGTCAAAGTTTGCTTCGCCTTTGCCTACGTGCTTTATTATATTTTCAAGAGTCAGCCTTAAAGTCCAATGAGAAAAGTCACAGAGGAGAAGTACTGTTTAATTTCTGAGGCCATCACAGTCACACAGGTTTCAAAATGGTAGTACGTCTGAATGAGACTTCATGCATCACCAGGCGGGGCTTTCTGACCAGAGGTGAATTTAAGTTGGACGTCACCCAGCTGTAGTGAAGGTCCATGTGACTGTGTCAACATGGACTTTAAAGACATTAAAGGGGTCATACAGTCATGATTAGAGTAAATACTCTGCTTTATTTTTTACTATTTTAAGTATTTAACATAATAAAAACAGTTATCAGAACCTCTCTTGGTTTTAAAATTTGATCTATACAATTGATAACACTTCAGTTCATGTGTAAAAAACAAATTCCACATTCTCATAAGTTACAATAAAAAAATGTGTCAGGTGCATCCTTAGTTTGTCACATCCATTTGGTTAGTTTTTGTTGAATATTTTGTAGTTTGGCAAAAGGGGATCTACAAGCGTTATTGTAAACCTTATGTTGAAAAAGTATTATTGCTTGATTGGCCATTTTCAAATTTGATTTGCATCTGTACATTGTGTTTCCTTTTGTGCAAAAGTGAAAGTTCAGCTAAAGCTGTTGGAAGAAGTCAGATTGCGGGGTTTTTTTTATTTTGTTTTTCTTTTTTTACTTTATTCATTTTATTAAAAAAACAAATTTACATACAACAAAACAATACAAATAAAATGAAATAAAAGGTAGCGGAAGAAGAAAAGAATCGTGTAATATCTGCCCCTATTTGCAAAAAATTCAAACAATAGTTCTCAAATAACAAAACAAAACAAAAAATTAATTCCTCAAACAGTAACTCCTACTAATACAAATTATACAATTTTATATTTCTGTAGCAATTTAACTTTTATCATTCTCTTAAACAAATTAATTGAGCCAGCATTTTTACAACCATTATCCAGATTATTCCATACTCTTATTCCTTTGAATGAAGTACACCTGTCCTTTAAATTTGTTCGAATTTTAGGTTTTACAAAAAATATTTTAGGTTTTACAAAAAAAATAAAAAATTCTGGACTCTGGTAAAACAGTTTTACTGTATTGCTGTTGTCAGAACACACATCTGGCAAAAGACTGGTTTCAATAGCAACACAAGATTTTGTACATGCGACTTTGAAACGTTCCAGTGGAAACAAACAAGTTTGTAATTTTGTGAAACAAAAAATATACCATAATTTTCTGCTGTTCAATGCAATAACAGCAGATTACCTGTAAATCAGTGGGTTGTATAAATTGGGAGCTAAAATGTTGGGTGGTAGTAGCTGAGCATCATTCACAACACAAACTCACAGATCTGAGTCGTATAAAATATAGCATGATGTCGTTTTTAATGTCCAACCAAACTTTAACTCCTCACGTTTACCAGTTGCACATATTTTCAGGATGTCGAAGGCACTCAGGTGTTTTACTCGTACAGGCATCAAGCATATCACAAACTGCGGGCTTGCGTTGTTGTCTCAGCTGGGTTCAATCGTCTCCGCCGGTGGAAAGTTTCAGGTGCGACATTTCCATTAGTGTTTTATTTCTCATGCTATCAACTCCTCTGAACCCTCTATGCGGATAAGGCGAGGAGGCCTGGGAGGGGAAGAAAAAGGGTCGAGCGGAGCAAAAATAAACAGAGCAAAACAAACATGGCGGGGACATTTGAAGAGCAGCTCCCAGGTACACAGAAAGCACACACACTTTTGCCAGTGTGGCGGCAGGCCAAGTTAGGCTCAGCAAAGTGTCGCCCACAAACAAACAAAAACACTTAGCCCTGCTTCTTAATTGGGGTTTAAAAGTGTTTTTGCTCCATCTAGCCTCTCCTCTCCCTGATTCTCTTCCAGCTCGTCTTGATTTAGTATCTTCTGTTGTTTCTAATAGGAGCTAAATGAAAATGGTTTTCTGAGGTTGAACGAGCCTTTTAGCTCCGTGACACGGATGTTCAATTTTTCTTTTTTACACACACCCAAACACAATTATACACTTCTTCTCCGTTCAGGAGTTGTGGAAAGTTTAGTACGAGGACCAAACAAAGCACCTTGATGTTTCACCTTTCCTGGAAAATACCACTTTTTATTTGTAACATAGAGCCTTCAGGTCACTTCAACCTTGATCCTTTGAGTGAAAACCTGATACCTGGTAGCTGTTTCCTTGTGTGGAGTTGGCCGCCTTAAACCGAGAACTTGTTTTACAATGTACACAGTAAGACGAACGCACAAAGTCAGAAATTTGTCTGCAACGTAAGGAAACAATGAGGCACGTGTGTTTGTTTCTAACGTGTTGTTTTAGTGTCGTTTTGCTTTACTAATAAAAATGTTTGAGTTTCTGGATATGTTCTAATCACGGTGCCTAGTAAGGTTTGTTGCTCTGATAATCTGAAAAATAAACTGTTGTGGGTTGCTTTTATTTCAAAGCATTTGATTTTGCTGCATGGCTGTAATTCAGTCTAATTCACAGAGAATTGAGCTAAAGATCAAATATGTAACTTTTGTTTTTAACATTTGACAAAAATGGCTACATGTAAAGTTTTGTACACTAGTGACGTTCAATACCCCTGATTTCCTTTCTAATACTGATAAAGAGTAAAACTCGGGCTGGTATCGGCGATACTGACCTTATACTGTGTGTAAATATGTGTGTGGTAAATCTAAAAAAAAAGTAGTGTATCTTAATCACCACTTCGTAAAGATTATAACCACAGTAATTTATGTATTATTTTAAACTCAGAAGAGTATTGAAGTAGTATTCTCGTTTACAATATAGCCGAGCTAATACAACAGAAGGATACACAGTAATACAAAATATGTGAAAATGGTGTTTTAAATATTAAATATATAAAAATAAAATAATAAAACCGTAAAAAAATATTGTTCAATTATCAAGCACTACTATAAAAATTTAAACTTGCATCTTAATTTACGTTACATGAACATAATAACATGAAAATACTGAATATGTAACCTCTGAAGAATGAGCACGTGCTGCTGTGCTACCCTGGCAAAAGAAAAAGTGTATGATTTAGATAAGATTTCAAAAGTTTAGTCACTTTCCACTGTTAATGATATACATTACCTGAAATGACTGAAGTGTCAAAGTATCGATATTTTAATTTTAGTATATATTCTAGAGCATAAGGTTCTGGGGTCGGATTTATAAAGCTTGCGTACGCACAAAACGAGCCCAAAAACTTGTGTACGCCACTTTTCACGCCAACGTTGTGATTTATAACTTCCAAACTTCACGTGAAAGTGTGCGGTCCCTCACGCCAGATCTGACCCACGCATACGCTCATTTTGGAGACGGGAAGCTGCGACACAGATGGTGAAATGAGGAATTATAGCCACACTGCGTAATCATCACTGTCAGATATTTATTTACACTTCATAATCAGACTTAGCTGACTTCGCTGTGATCTAAAAAGGAAAGTTGTGCAGAAACATGTGTACGCACAGTTTTATAAATCTGAATTTTTTTGGCGTACGCCATTTTCAACTTTTGGCCATACGTTCACTTTTAGTATGGTTTCCACGCAATCCTTTATAAATCTGACCCCTGGTATCAGTGGCATGGTTATTTCAGTATCAAGCTGCACATCGTTATTGCACACACACATAAAGACTCAATCACTGCTGCTTAAATAACTGAATACTGTCGGAGAGACGCAGGGGAAAAGGAAAAGACAAAAAAAGGAAGGAAAAAGAATAACAGAGACAGCTTGAGGAAGACAAGCGGTAGTAATCACACTCTTGTTTTCCTTCCCCGCAGTTTGCATCCTTGTTAACAAATCCAAATTAACTTTGATAAGCTGGCATGGCTTATGAGTTTTCCGTGTGTGGCAGCATGTAGCAGGCAGTGCTACATGAGCCGAGCGCCCCGTGGGAGCCGCAAAACTGTCTCTCCACTCCGCTCCAGCTCATCAATAGGCCGGCACTCCCACATCCTGCTCCGTACGCACTCTTACAAAGCACACACACACACACACACACTGCACGTTCGCACAGTTTTTACACACTTCTCTGAAATGGATCCTGGGAGGAAGTAAAATATTTTATTCTTCTTCTTATTTTTGCTTCCAAACAGAATCTTTTTCCACATGTGTGGTTTGTTATGCGTTTCCCTCTGTTCCCTGTTGTTGGCAGACGAGAGGTTGTTAGAGCCTGAACTGTTTGAAACGACTTCCTCATTACTTCCTGCGTTTGTCCAAAGTACTTCCTGCTGCTGAGCTCTATGTGACTGAGCTCTGAGGGAAAGCTGGCAGGAGGGAGAGAATTTTAGGAAGGGATAGTTTTATATGTGAGTGGTGGGGGAAAAAAAGAGAAAGTACATCTAAAACTATCAAACAGAAACATCAGTCCATCCGGTACTGCTAATGTTTATTTCACTGACGTTACGCTAGCCGGCTAATGTAAACGACTAGCTGTGAACTGTGCGTCAGAAATGAGAATACAGGCGTTGCGGCGAGGTGTGAGGATTGCATGATGTGTTTGTGTAAGAGGGAGGAAAATAACACGACCCTCCCTCAGGTTAAAGGAAGAGGATTGTTTTCAGGTGTTTTGGATGGATCAGATGACAAACCTGCCTCTGACATCCACACCGCTGTCGTGTTTTTGTGAAGAATTCTCCGACTCCGTGCCTGAAGCTTCACATTGCAGCTACATTACTATGCAGTGGCTATGGTTTATTTTTCTTTGAGATTTTTGTGATTAAAAAGCAGAAAAGTGGACAAACAGTTGATAAACCTATCTTCAGTGGATGAACATCACCTGAAAGTTATTTGACATAATGCATCATCAAGTTTTCATCTCATTAGGACTCAACCTGTTGGTTCTAAAATAATTTAGATAGATATGTTTGATATTTATTGTAGAGTTTACTTCAGAAACAGGAACAGTGTTTTTGTGATGGGCTGAAGGTAATAAAGTGCTTAAAGATTCAATCCAAATTTGTGTCACTGTAACTCGTTCATGCCTTGAGTTTATAATAGTGCTGTCCTACACGATTATTTTTCTCTCGATTAATCTAACGATTATTTTTACGATAATTCGATTAGTCTAATGACTAATTTTATTGATTCATTAACGATTAGTTTTTGTTAGTCAATTACTATAAAGACTAATTTATGAAAAATAAATATCAAAATCTTTTCTAATTGAAATTCCTGTATTTATTTAG
>JAUBOC010000103.1:11696279-11707620 GCA_032275365.1 Anablepsoides cearensis | reverse complement strand
GTTTCAATAAACAAAGACCAGAGAGTTTTCTTTGTTAAAGAGTTCCCCTTTGATGTCACTTCCTGTTTCACTTTAGCGGAGCCAAGTTCAAAAGAAAATATGCCAGTTATGTGTCAATGTGTAAAATCGTGTGTATTATTCCAACTTTTTTGAAGATGTTTTCTTTGACTTGTTGTATTTGAAGAATATGCATGTCACAGACACGTTTAAAGTGTGTATAAAAGCAAAGTGAGTTCAGTACTTAAGTGTTGACACACTTTTAAACAAAACAGTTAGGATTTTCTCTGGTTTTCTAAACTTCCTACTTAACAGGTTGGCCAAAGTTTGCTTTTCCCTTGTTACTAAATAATGAGAGGTGTTACAGTAGATCAGCTTTGTGTGTGTAGATTTGAACTATTGTCGACATGTGCTGGATTTAAATGACGCTTTGCATGTTGATAACTTCATTTGTTTGGCGAGCCTTATCCCTCTGAAAAAGCTTCACTTACTTACCTCCTTCTCTCTGACCTGTCCAGGACTTATGAATGAAACTGTTTGGTTTCATCAGAGTTTTTGTCTTTTTTTTAGAAACTGATTTGAAAATGATAACAGCCATCTGTTCTCTGTATTTTGTTCCACAACAATGCTGATTTGTATTTCTGCTAATAAGCATAGATACAATCTACAACTAAACTGGACGGTTTGTGGTTTGTTTTCCATACAGGCACAGTATTGGACATCAGAGGAGACCTATTTCTAAGAAAAAAAGGGGCGTTTCTTTCTGACCTGCCTTACAGTGGAATAGTGTATCATGTAAACAAACAAGCCCTGCTGCATTTAACAAGAAGTGATTTTTTTTCCCCCAAACAATAAAATTAATTGAATAGAAACGGCCTTTATTGTCCCACAAAGGGGAAATTCAGGTGATCAAAATCACGACATTCTGATTAAAATGTCCTCTAACTGTTCTTTCTTTGTCTTGTTTAAACATTTACAGTACGTTAAACATTCAGTAGTTTAACCTTCTAAATACTTGGCATATATATTGTCTCAGTTGGTATATTCATGCTGAAGGCCGAGACTGTTTCCTGACGTGTTTTGTGTTTACTGTCTTCCATACGGCCCAGCATTTCTGTTGGGACACTGACTCCAAGTTCCTGTCCTGTTTTTCAGATTGTGCTGTGAACGTTCACAAGAGCTGCAAGTCCCTGCTGAGTGAGTGCACCAGCAGCAAGAATAAGGTAAACATTACACTCAAGCGTAGATAAGAGGACCAAGGCTAAAGTGAAGTCACAATTCTGTAGTCGTGCCCTGATTTACAGGGTTTTTTTTATTTTATAGTTGGATTGCCCAGAATTTTGAAGCAGCAAATGAAACTTATTAACATTAGTGTGTTTATTTTTAGTCCCATTGTAATATATTATATAATTATATTATTATTATTATTGTCGTTTTGTGGATTATCTTCAGAGACAAACATGTTAGGATTTGAGAGACCTGTCAAAAAAAGAAGTTGCTTATGTTCACTTTAATAAATCCTGCATCATGTCCTCCACATAAAACTATGGTACCCCATAAACAAGAAAGTGTAAATCCTTTTGGAGAGCAGCTTTGTGTTTTTATTTACACCTCAGCTAGAACACAAGTAAAGATTTGAGTTCAGCTTTTATTCTAAAAACCTGCCCGATGTAGACCATGGCCATCTTGTCTTGTCTTCTGCAGAAAGTACAATAACAGTGTGCTAATTTTAAAGTTCTTATCATGTCGATGTCCTCAGCTGGCTTTGAAAAAACACGAGAACGGCCTTGAATAATCATCATTTTTGTTTTTTTTCATGTAGAAAGATTGTCTTCCCAAGGCTGCCACATCTCCTAACGGTGAGCAGAATAATATTTGTGTAGCTTCTAAATCCCACTGAGCGCAGTATCACTTCAACTGTAGGAGATCCATTGACTGACAAGGAGCTAGCTTTAGCTTATTTTGCTGTGTGTGTTGGTAAGTTAGATTTTTCTCTGTGTGTGTGTGTGTGTGTGTGTGTGTGTGTGTGTGTACATACTGAGTGGGGAGATTGGTCTCCAGCTGTCAGTAAGAGAAGGTGATGATTAGCTGCTGCTAAGAGTCAAGTCAAGCACTTGTGTCTTTTTATTTTTTGGTTAGAATTTATTTAGTGATATATATACATGTCTTTCCAAACCAATAGATTTCATTAAATTCTACATAATTTTCCTTTGTATTTGTTTTTTTTTCAGGCTATATTATCCATGTGCAATAATGTCTATTTTTTTTTGCATCAAAGTAATAAAAGGCTTGTATTAAAAGTACAGATTTAACAGTTGTAAAGCTAAAGCACAAATAATGGCATTTTGATCAGGTAACACAGATTCTGGCTTCGTGGTAAAGTACTAATTAACTGGCCCAAATACATATGGTATATATATATATTACAGTCACTAAAGTGAGCAAGTATTACAATTATTGCATGTACTTTACCGTGTTTTATTATTCATTTTGAGGAAATGCGAACATTGTTCTTATTGTGAAATGTAGCAGGTGCTGCTGCCTGCCTCTGAGCCCACAGGAGACCTGAGTGTCCGCAGCAGCAGCTTCAGTTAATCTCCTGTAGCAGTTGTTATTCCCCTCGGAACAGCTGGAGTCCTGTCAGCCACACCTGATCTCTCCACATGTCCCGTCTCCAGCCAATCAGTGGCTTGTGCAGGGGGTCAGGAAGACGGCGAGCGGAATCAGAATATGCTGGAAATATAAAAGGCCGGACACATTTTCCAGAAGTTGCTTTAAGACCTAGGGCGTAAAGGTTCCGGCTCTGCTGTTACCTGCGCTGTAATCTCCACTGAGATTAGTGAAACTTTCCTGTTGACGCCTGGATTGTCAGACAGCTTCTTGTTAGTGTTGCGATGGAACTAGCAGTTGCTAAAAACGCTGGTAAAACCACGGGTGCCTCCAAAGGTTGTTCCAGGACTGGTAAACCATCCTCGCGGTCCTCTCCCGCCTCATCGTGGCGTTTCTCTGGACGTGTCGGCGTACGGGTCTTGATGCACCGCGACATGATCACCACCCGGTTTCTCCAGTCCCTGCCTCGGTCCTGGCTGAAAAAATACTGCAGACGACTCGGAGAGGACTCGGACGAGTCGTCGGCTTCTCCAAATCTCTGGTCATCTTCTCCTTTCTCTGTGTCCCCTCCTCGTTTGTCCTCCCATTCCTCCTCCACTCCCCCTCGCCTCCTCCGTTCACCTGTGTCTCGTCTTTCTTTCCCAGCGCTGAAAGACCGGGACAGAGAGCGGGATCAGGCGGGCACGGCTGCGTCTCAGGCCCTGGATGGCCACCGACACGGCGCCCCAGGCATGACCCTTAGTTTGTGTAGCCCTAGCACTCAGCCGACCAGCTCCACATTAGCCCCTGCCTGCAGCGTTGGTCACGGTCTTCCTCACAACAGCAGCTCAGTGTAAGTACCTCAGAATAAACAAAGGCTTTGTAAAAAGTTCCCGTGTGGTTGTGTTTGTTTTATTAAAGGATATAAAGAAAACAACAAGGCTTGTCTGATAAATGCACGTCTTTCTTCCTGTTTGTGGGTTTGTCTTCCCTCAGATCCCTCTCAGGGGAGATGGATGAAACAGACGCTGGCCGTTTCAAGCGCTGCAACGACGACTCCATTTCCCTCGCTCCTTCCATCGCCGAGTCCCTCATCGTAGAAGGTAACGTTCGCTCCAAATCTCCTCATGTTGCTAATGCAGCTTTTACCAGCCATCCTCAGACTTTTGTGTCTTTAAGCCTTTGTTGCCGGGAGGGAGTTTTCAGAGAGGAGAGTGTGTGTAGGAGCGGTTTGCTGAGCCATGATTTCAGACTTGTCTTATTAAACCGGAGTGTGTGGGAGAGAGGCAGGCTGAGTGGATACTTGAGTTTTTATTTTTTTACCTCGCTGCCACTCATTTGTTTACAAGACGCACTCATAACCTGAGAGAATAAGTAGTTTGTCGTTATTTTCTTTAATCGTCAACGTCTTCTCCTTTCTAGATGCCAACTATGGAGCGGTGCGGGCTGACCTGGAGTCAGACGCTCAGGACTTGGAGGCAGACTCGTGGAGTTCAGAGGTTGAGCCTCAGTATCTGAAGAAGCACTCAAAGGAAACGGTGAAGAGGCAGGACGTGATTTACGGTAAGTAGAATTTCTGAATTTACCAAACGATGTGGAATCCAGTACAAAACGTGGAATCTGGCGGAGTTTCTAAGAGGTTTTGTCCGCTGCCTGTACGTTCTGCAGAGCTGATGCAGACGGAGATGCACCACGTGCGGACGCTGAAGATAATGCTGCACGTGTACGTCCGAGAGTTGAAGGAGAACCTCCAGATGGACTCCAGCCGACTGGACTGCCTGTTCCCCCGACTGGAGAACCTCCTGGACCTTCACACGCAGTTCCTGTCTCGCCTCAAAGAGAGGCGGCGAGAAAGCCTCGTTCCCCACAGCAGCAAGAACTACACCATCAGCAGAGTGGCAGACATCCTGATCACACAGGTAAGGGAGGAGCCATAACATTAAGACCACTGCAATGGATCAAACAAGTAAGAATTAATAATTATTATTTTTAGGCTTGAAATGCCAACAGATCAAGTGAAGAAAAACTTGACAGGATTTCTAGAACTTTCCAAAATTTTATATAAGATGAAAATAAATTAAACTAGACATTTATATTCAGTATCTATTGCAACAACCAATACTGCTGCGCTCCCTTTTACAATCGCTTTGACATAATTTAAATAAAAAATATTATTAAAATAAAACGCCCTCGACAAGCAGATTTGTCTTAATTCAAGTTAATTATTTTCTTGAAACAAGATTTTTTTCTTTTCAAATCCTCACAGAAATTCTTATAAAATGTTTCATGTAAGAAATCACTCAAAAGGAGATGTTTTCAAGACTATATAACTTTTCAAGGTTTTCAAAATGCATAGTCTCAAGTGGTTCTATCTCACTTGAATTATGTGTGATGAGACACATAATTATGCTTGATAAGATTTTGTTTTTGCAGTGTCACAGATGAAGTGAATAATATAAACTTAGCACAAAAAGTAAACAAATTAGTGTTTGTATATTATTTCTTTGTTGTAGCAAAGCTTCTTGTCAATAAATCTTATACTGTTGGAAAGTCTGTTAATTTCCACTTTAAATGGTGCCACATTTGTAAGGAACATGCATTTGTGGGTTGAGCAATCTGCAAACAGCTTATTTTGTTGTGGCTATGGACTCTTGTTTTGATCTTCTTGTACCCCATGTGCCCGCTTATTGCAGATAAGCATTTTTACAATAAATAAATAATCTACCAAACACATTTATTTACTTCTTGTGCTGAGTAAAGGTATACTTTCATCCATCCCACAAGTTTCTGTCTTTTTCTAGTTCTCAGGTGAAATCGGAGAGAAGATGAAGGAATGTTATGGAGATTTCTGCGGTCACCACACTGAAGCAGTCAGCTACTATAAAGATCAGCTGCAAAACAACAGAAGGTTTCAAAACCTAATAAAAGTAAGACACATGAGCACATTATAAATGTTTTTTTTTATTTTCTATTGATGTTAAATCATCTCTTTTGTTATTATTATTTTTTTTTTAGAAAGTCAACAATCTGTCCATTGTACGAAGGTTAGGAGTGACAGAGTGTATTCTGTTGGTGACTCAGCGGATTACAAAGTACCCAGTCCTGGTGGAGCGCATTCTGCACAACACTGAAGGTATCGCTGTTCAGAAATGTGCTGAAACAACAAAATGATCCCGGTATTCAGAACCAGATTGACTCTTTTTCTGGTCTGTAGTAGAAACAGAGGAGCATGAGGATCTGACTCGAGCACTGGGTCTGATTAAAGACACCATCGTACAGGTGGACGCGCTGGTTAATCTGCACGAGAAGAACTCCAGACTTCGAGACATACGCAACAAACTGGAGCCAAAGGCTTCTGGGAAATTCAAAGATGGCAGAGTGTTTCGCAGGGAGGACCTGACGCAGGTTAGGAGACGTCTGCTTCATGAGGGCACGGTCAGCTGGAAGGCTGCGTCTGGCAGACTCAAAGGTACGGTGCTGCAACATATTTACCTCAAAGCCCCCAGCCTCACTACTGCCCACCACTCCCAGATACATTCAACTGTTCACTCTTTATCATAATAATAATAACACTGAGTGTAAATTAAACATTTTAATCATTAATAATCTCATTATTTTGCACAAAATTTAATTGATTCAAAGATGTTTAGGGCATTTTTCAGGTACTGTTTTATATAAAAACGCTTCAATGCATTTTTAAAAACTTTAAATAAATAATGCAAACCTGTCTTTTATTCTCCTACACTCTGATCAGCCTCATCTGTTTATTGTGCTTTTAGAATTAAAGTGATATTTAAGGCTCAAACTCCTCCACTAGGACAGTTTAGCTTTGCAGTTTTTACAGATAACTTTACTTCTGAGTTCTTTACAGCTCGCTGTCAGGAAAACCTTTCAAAATTATAATGCCCAAAGTCTGGTGACTTCCTTCATGTTTTTGTCCACGCTGCTCATTTTATGATAGGTTAATGGGAGCAGCTGGACTCTGCCAGGCAACAGCTCAACAAAGCCTCTCATTGGTTGAGACACATGATGATGGCCACCTTAAGCCAATAGAAAATGATTTAAAATAATTATCACCAATGAACAACTGCTGCGTTACCGCAATAACCTGTTAACATCACTACAAAACAATAAGAGTAAAGAGAATACATTGTTTTGGAAAAGGAACAAACTGAGTTATACAGAGTTTTAGTTATTATTCAAATGAACTTGTTTTGGTGATTTTAATACATAAACAATAAATTGTCTGGTCAGACATGGTCCCTTCCTGTTCTCTCTGTCGCCCCCCGGTGAGGAACCACTGGTATACAGCATGATAAATTAGTTTTTTGTAATAATACGTAGTCACGTTTTGTTTCAGTGTAATGCAGTGTAAAATATCTGACTGTATTTCTGAGGTTATTTTTTATTATCCCTGCAGATATTCTTGCTGTTTTGCTGTCAGATGTGTTGCTCTTAATACAAGAAAAGGATCAGAGATACGTGTTTGCTACAGTTGTGAGTGATTTTTCTATATCCGTATAATTCTGCATTGTTGATTTTCCCCTTGTCATTATTAGATATATTGATAAAACATTCTGACTTTAGTTTTTCATGCTTCTGATAACCCTCCTTGTTTTATTTCTCTCAGGATAACAAGCCATCAGTTATCTCTCTCCAAAAGCTGATCGTCAGGGAAGTGGCTCACGAGGAGAAAGCCATGTTTCTTATCTGTGCTTCTTCCAACGAGCCAGAGATGTACGAGATCCACACCAACTCTAAAGAGGAGCGCAACACTTGGATGACGCACATACGACAGGCTGTTGAGAGGTAACAAATTATACTAAAGATTTAAGAGGAGACTCCTCTTTGTTACACATCAAGAATCCTTCAATTGCTACAAAATAAATTGCACTTTTCACACAAAACCAACAAAAAGACATGTACTGTATGACTCAGTCAGGTTTTTTTGTGTGTTTTCACCTCTTCACTGGTTCTGTTTAGCTGTCCTCACTCTGAAGAGAGACTGTTCAGCGAGGAAGAAGAGGCTCGAGCTTTCAAGCTCAAAGAATTCCAAGGTAACATCAAATCACAGAAATACTGACGAGTGTAAAGAAAAAACATGATCCACCACCAGGGGCTGCTGTTGTCTCAGAATATTTAAAAGTTGACTCATTTTATTGAGAATTATAGCAGTTTTGGAATTACTTTGCTCCACTTCTAATAAAAGGCTTAAAATAATTTTGCTGCCTAGTTCCCAACATCCATCCATCCATCCATTTTCTGTACACGCTTATTCCTTTCCGGGTCGCGTGGATCACTGGTGCACTCGTGCGAGGGGCGGGCTACACCCTGGACAGGTTGCAAGTCCATCACAGGGCCACATAGAGACAAACGAGACAGACAAGCATTCACTCTCTCACTCACACCTTAGTTATCAATTAACCTGACAGTCATGTTTTTGGTCTGTGGGGGAAGCCGGAGTACCCGGAGAGAACCCACGCATGCACGGAGAGAACATGCAAACTCTACCCAGAAAGGTCCCCGGGCCGGGATTTGAACCGGCGACCTTCTTGCTGAGAGGCATCAGCTCTACCAACTGAGCCACCGTGCTGCCCAACAGATTTATTTATTTTTACTAAATTTGAAATGATCACTTTTTTAATGCGTGGCTCTTGTTTTGTGTTGCAGAGCGGCTGAGCCAGAAAGATGCAGTGATTGCTCAGGCTCTTACCGAGAAGCTGCAGCTGTTTGCAGAGATGGCAGAGTCCGTGTCAGGTCTGGAGGACACGGCCTCTCGCTCCAGACTGCTGCTTCGAGGAGACACCTCAGACCTCCAGCAGGGGGAGACGCTGCTCAAAGGAGCCATCACAGAGGGTAGGATGATCTGCATATGGCTCTTCATTTAAATCCACTTTTTTTTATTTGGTATTTACTGCAGCTCTGCTTTTCTGTTTAATAATTTTTTTAAATCTCAGTTGAGAACCTGCAGAACCTTCTGCAGTCAGGAGTGAGGGAGGAAGCTGAACCTCCTCGGATGGAAGAAGGTGGTGGTTCTGGGGTTCTTCCCAGACGAGCAGACACTTTTGGGGGCTATGACAGCAGCCCCACCATCTTCATTAAGAGTGAGTCCAGCACACTAAATATGTCATGGAAGTGTTTTTTCTTTTAGTAAAATGTAAGTAATGCATTTTTTAATAATTGGTTAGGTTTTCTAGCAAACCAAATAAAAATTTATCACACAGTTTCTACATGTAGGGAGGTTTTAACAAATGCTTTATTCCAGTGATGTAATTCTGTTTGTTCATCCCTTTTTGTTTGTATTTGTGTCTCTGCCAGATGGCAGTGTGAAGAAGAGCTTTTCTGGCGAGTCCAGAAGCCGAGACCGAAGCCAAAGAGCCAGCTCGGACCCTCAGCTCAAAAACCTCTGTGGCAGCCAGACTCTGGAGCAGACGGTAGGAGCTCTGCAGACACAAACACTGTCTACCTGCGACTGAGTCACTGTTTGTTTTGTTGTTTCTTTTTCCCTGTTTACGCAGATTTCTAGATTTGTTTGGAAACGGATAAAAGCTGGATAAATCATTGTACTCAGAACATTCAGGCTAATTCCAGTGAATCCTTGTCCTTCAGAATAATCATAGACTAAACAGTTTGGAGCACATCTGAGTGGCTGTGTTGTGGAATGGGCCTTTTAAATTCAGTGCATTCTTTGTCCTGTTCAAATATTGAATTTAATACATTTTTTTGCTCAGTTCTCCTTTTTTTACCTGTTTGGAGTGAATGAATCGATCAAGACTAAAATTCACATTTTGCCACAACAACATAAAAACTTTTGTTACTTTGTTTTATTGCAATGTGTTGTATGTTGGCTGCTGAGACAGAACAGAACTGATAGCATCAGGCATGTAATGCACACATTTAACTATCATCCTGAATTGTCATTTATTTTATGTTAAAACAAACCAAAACTTGAAAAAGGAGCAAAATGTTGAAATGAGAAACACTGAAAAGTAGAAATTTTAAACCATAAAACAAGGGGGAAAAAAGTTTGAGACATTCTGAAATTTCAACACTTTTGTGTGTCAGTGGACCTGGAGACTTAATTTACCTTTTAATAAGATGTGATTTTTATTCTGCCATCACTGAACAATAATGACATATTGTTTGATGTGTTTCTGTGGCTCAGGTTGATGAGAGCTGCCTCTCTCCTCCAAGATGGAACTGCATTTGGTCCAACTCGTTTCCTGAAGCTGAGGTAATTTTTATTTTATTCCATCACCTTTGTATTTGATGTTTTGCAGGAATTCAGTCAGTTGTATTATTTTGATTATAGTGCTTATAATCTGAGTTTAATAATCTTCTTTTTTGGTGTTTTAGTTCTTTGACAAAGTGTTGATGCTCTCCCAGAGGCTTTATAGTTTGCAGGTAATGAAGTCACTTTTATTTTGCATTTACAAACCTTAACTTTTCAGCATCAGAATGCCTTTAAATGTCACTGTACAGAGCCCAACAACAGTTTGAATCTTGTATTTTTGACATGTCCATAACCGTCTCTTGCTTGTCAGGCCATCATATCCCAGCAGGACAGTCAGATCGAGCTGCAGCGGGCCTCGCTCACAGAGCGGGTGTCGTTGCCGGGCCGCCACAGAGGAAACGTGCTTCTGGAGCAGGAGAAACAGCGGACTCTGGCTCTGCAGAGAGAGGAGCTGGCCACCTTGCACAAGCTGCAGTCCCAGCACAGACAGGAGCAGCAGCGCTGGGAGAAGGAGCGTGAGCGGCACCGCCAGCAAGTGGAGGCCACAGAGGCCAGGCTTCAGCAAAGAGAGGAGGAGTGCAGGAAGCTCGAGGTGCTGAAGTCATTAAACTACTGCTGATAATATCTTTCCACTCTTTTGCTTTACAAGATGTAAAATCTTTTTTTTTAATACAGGAGCAGCTGACAAAGGAGAGAGAAGAGCTGGACATGCAGAGAGAGACATACCAGCAGGACCTGGAGAGACTGAGAGAGTCCACCAGAGCTGTGGAAAAAGAAAAGGAACGCCTGGAAAACCTGAAAAAGTTTAAGAGGAAGACAATTGAGGTCAGATTGTAGTTGGGGAAATATATTAAGACAACAAACCTCAGTTAAACACATTTCTGTATTTGCTGATAGATTAAAGATAAATGAAGTGGAACAATGTTGGAGTGAATTGATAATAGCAGGATGTGATCAATACTTCAAAAGTACAATTCTACACCTGAGTAGGCAGGAAGTGACTAAATCAAATGTAAACATTAGACCAAACAAGGAGAGCAGACAATAATTTAGTTGTCCTGGTTGCATAACAGCTTCAGAAAGGATGCTACACATGCTAACATGTAGCAACCAGATTTATGTTCATAAACACTGCATCTGCAGAGCCATGGACTGTTCACACTGGAGTCTGATGGAGGTCACAGTCCAGTTATAATGTGTTTTATTCACTGCGGATTTGTGAGTAACCACCATCTTGAATTCTGAACTCTCCCACTCTCCAACAGGGAATTCCCACTTCCCAGTACAACTGTGCTGCAGAAAAAGTAGCCTGCAAAAATGCAGCAAAATGGAAACTTTGCACAGTGAATTTTACCTTTAATCCCTGTGCACATAGTGGTGGGATACCATCATTTTGCTGGTAAAATACTCAGTATGCATTATGGGAGATATAGTTTATGGTGAATGCACTGCAAAAAATGTCTTTCTAACCAAGTTTTAAAATCTTATATCCAGCCAAAAAAATCTTTTTGATCTTGTTTT
>JAUBOC010000103.1:11682119-11692957 GCA_032275365.1 Anablepsoides cearensis | reverse complement strand
TTCCGGTAGTGGGAGGAGAGCTCGTCTCAAAAGAGGAGGGTGTGTGCAGCGTTATCAAGGGGACTCAGTTCAGCTGCAAGGGTGCTTCACAGAGTGTGTAGTGTGTAGGGAGTAGGGCGAGTGTGTAGCCACTGATTGGGAAAGGGCCTTAGTCTCATTCACATGCCGCCATGTTTTTCCTACGCACGCATGCTCTTCTCTCTGTGTCCAGAGGGGTGGGGGGGCTAGTGATGCATTCAAGTGTGTCAGAAAAGTAAAACTTGCAGGGACGCAGCTTGATAATTTATACTCGATGGTTACGATAAAGCCATTTTAACCATCATACACTAAAAAACTTGGGAGTATATTCGATACACGGCTCACGCCTAATGTGAAGTACTTTGGAGTCCATAGCGCTACACCATTTACCATTTTAACCAACTGCGTTCAGACCATGAAGAGTTACAATTTTTGTTTTACGATGTTATTGTTGGTGCGATGATGAAGTCGAGCATCCGTTTTGCTGCGGATTTGCAGTCGATTTGTTTTAAGAACAAAAAAACCTTCTTTATATGCAAAACAAAGAATTCAGACCAAAACTATAAATCCCACAGCTGAAAGCTTGATATGTCTCTTTAAGTGAACAGGATTTCTGTTCACATTGTCTGTCTTGTAGGAGGCCTTTTGTAGTTTTTGTAAGCCGACATGTGGGATTACTAAAACAAACAGCAGATTCTCTGTTGATGAATCCTCCTGGCTGACTCCATTTCTCTGTGATTCTTTGATTCACGCCGGCGTTCTTGCAAACAATGCAGTTTCTGTCTTTTATCTCCTGATGTCATGAGAGCTGTTTGTGTTAGCACCGCTTGTCCAACTCACCTGTCTTTTGTTGGACGCACCTTTATGTGCACACGGACTTTAAGTGGTTTTATGTTTCTTCTTCTGTGTGTCCTTATCGGACTGCATGGCTTAGCAGGAAAATGTTCCTTTTTTTTAGTTTCATAAATACTCTGCTTCTCTAAACAGATTGTTTGTTTTCAAGTTGAAAGATGTCTGTGCAAGCTGGTTATGATTAAAAAATAAATGCAAAGAGGATGTTCTGTGACTCTGACTGCAAACCCAGTCAGACCACAGAAACAAATAATTAGAGGACAGAGTTAGGAGGCTGTTCTTTGAACTAAAATACAACATTTAAAATCATACAAGCCAATAATATCAGTCTTTTCTCTGCTTCAGGTGGCTCCTCTGTCTGGGAGTTTAAATGGAGATCTCCTCTCCGGCTCCACCGGTGTGTCCGACTCGTCGCTGTCCCATAAGCCCCTGGCCCGGACCAGCCTGTCTGTCGCTCCGGCCGACTACCCCGAGCGACCCGAGGTGACCCCGCGGCGCGACGCTGGCTCCTCCGCTCTCCCGCTGAAGACCGAAGTGCCGCTGCATCTCTTCAGCACCACCAACCAGCAGCACAAAGCGGTGGGGGTGCAGCAGCAGATCCCCACCAAACTGGCGGCGATCAACAGCGGCAAAGGGAAAGGCGGGAAGGGCGGCAAGGCCTCGCACCGCACCGACAGCGCAGGTAAGAGCCGACTTCAGAGGAAATCAAAATTCACAATAAAAAAAATAAAAAATACTAGAAAGTGAAACGAAAACAACTGAAGGAGTTGCAAAGAAACTCGGGTTCCGTTGCAGAAGTTTTGCTAACAATGCGGCTGTCAAACTGTCAGCCTCTGGGGAAAAATAGATGTTTATCTCAGGAGCAAACAAGTTTCGAGTTGCTCTTTGAAACGATACCAAATATGCGACAAAGTATGTGAGGAGATGCCTCGGTGCTTGCCCGTGCTTGTTCTGAGTCACACTCACACCAAGATCTTATTTTCCTTTTTTGCTATTTTATTGTTTTCTGAGAAGAAACTGATGCCAAGATTAGGAGATTTAAAACTACAGTGATGTAAAAAAACACATTGTTCCTGTTCCTGCAGATTTATTTGCATTCTGTGAAAGATTTCCCAGCTCTTCGCCTGAGCAGATTACTCTTATTATCTGTCTAAATGAGGTTAAACCCACTGATTTATCAGATAGTGTCCTGCTGTAGTGCTTCACTGTGATCTAATATTCCAATTAAATCCCTCTCCGGCTCTTTTTGTGTGTCTCCTCTCAGCCTCAGTGGACATGAAGCAGATGCTCCCTTTGAAACTCTCCTCCAAAGAGGACAACACCCTGAAGGCCAAGCGCTCCATCAGCCCCCACCAGCAGCCCCCTCCTCCGTGCCTCTCCCTGCATCACCACATAGGTAACAATAATATTGTCAAGACCATTTTCAAGGTAAAATAATGATCTGTCAGAGTTCCCTCCTCTCTATGCTGAGGAGTAAAAAAGAGGCGAAAAAACAGGCAAATGAAAACCATCAACCTCATTTTACTTCATGATGGGATGAATTGATTTATGGCAGCAGGCCTAGTTCCCACGGACACAAACACGGCGTTGCATTCTTCACCTGGGCAAAGCTGACCCCGCCCTCTGACATTCCTGTTGGGCGCTTCACGCCGGCCTCGCCCTGTGTAAACACCTATCAGTTTCACACGCTTCCCTTTGATTAATGGCCGGCTCAGCTGCTGACTCTGCCGTTTTAATCCCGTTCCTTCTTACACTTGCCTCCAACACAGAAACCATGGGTGAGAGTTTGTGTGATTGATTGCAGTTTGGATAAATAATCCAGCTGTTCTGAGCAGCAGAGACCCATTAATGCTCCGTTTGTTCTCTAATGGCTTTTCCTCTCTGTTTTCTGACAGATCAGCTGAGTCCTCCAGACAGCGCCGGACCGGACCCTCCGCTCACCAGCTCCTCCCACCCGTCTCATGCGCAGAAACCCCCCATGCCAACCCCACACCCCGCCCCCTCCCTGCCCACCGAGCCGCTCCAGCCCAACGTTCACAGCAAACCCCCTCCGTACAGCATCCCTACAGACGACCTGAATAAGGAGGATGTTATATTTTTTTAAGACCGAGCTCCGGCCTCAGATCACAGATCAGCCACAAGCCTCGATTTTAAAAAAAAAAAAAAAAAAAAAAAAAAAAAAGGAGCAGCTTTTCACAAGCAGCACGGTTTAACTTTGCGCACAAAGCTGCAGCGGTTTGAGAGCTGCAGTGGCTCAAACAGAGAATTAGATTTTTTATTTTTAACTTCCTATTTGCATCTAAAATCGCCTACAATCTTTTATTTAATTTTTAGTTTTATATCTAAGCTTTTAATTCTAGGGTGGAACCTGGGGTCAGAAGGTGTCCTGTAGAATGTTCCTTTTTTAATTATTATTTTTTTATAGAAATGAAGTTTTATTAATCCAAAGACACAAAAGGTGAGGGGTGTGACTGAAAGCAGCATTGTGGATTTTTTTTTTTTTTTAAATGAAGAAGATGAGTGCTGGTTTTCTCTGTGCACTTCTGCTGGACCTGACCTGATGCAACACAAATGATTCAGCTCCAATGTTTTTATTTTGCACAGTGTAAAATACTCCACTCCGAACTAATGAAGGAACTTTTCTGTGGGAAAATGTTGTAAAAATGTGATTGTACAGCTGTTGATATTGTGAAGCTTAATTTGTGTTTGTTTATTGGTACTTGTCTTGATTGTGCTTATTGACGAAAAGCTAAAATAATGTTGCTGCTGGTTTGTGAATGGTCACTGTAATATTATTTTGTTTTCACTTAAAGAAGACTTTTGGCAGGTTTTTCCTGATAGATGAAGGAAAACAAACACAAAGATTGCCCTGTAAAAACAAAAAGAGTAAAAATATTGTTTTTACCCTGCATTTATATCCCTTAGCTTTTTAAATGGTGTAGCTGAAGCCTTTCATGTTTTACTGTAGAAATCAGCAACTTCTGGTACTTGTAAACTAAAATGGCCTCAGCCTGTTAAACATGCCCATATCTGTCCTGACAAAGGTCAAATCTGTAACTTTTAACTGCGGTGGAGTTGATGAATCTCGTAGTTTGGTCGCTTCAATTTCAACAAGTTTCGGTCAGAATCGTCATGAACATCTCAAACTTGTCTCAAAATCACAGGAGCTGTATTTTTGACAAAATAAAATTGGTCCTAAACCAAACAGGCAGTGGTGGGCACAGCTAACCAAAAAAATTTACTTTACTAACCACTAATCTGCTAAACAAGAGTCTTTGCTAACGCTAAACCATTTAAGCAGTTTTTTAAATTAGTTGAAGCTAACGCTAACTGCTAAAACGACTGTTGCACATATTCATCTCCTTCCTGTTGAAGTCTGTTGGGACTGACGCAAACACCAATCCAAGCCAGTTATTACCCTGTCTAAGGTGATGCATCCATTTGAACCCTTTCAGATTAAAAGCTCTTCTTTGATCAAATTCCTAATTTTATAAATTCTGTTTGAAGTTAGTCATATAAATCACAAACACATTCTCTACCAAACTTTATATGTAGTCAGTTGTATTTGTTGTTTAAATGTTAACTTATATTTTAACGCTCTTAGTTTGAAAGTTAGCTGCTACAGATGCTACTCACACATCCTGACACGTCCAGCACTGATTGTAAGAGGGAATAGTTTTTATTTGGTTCTGGAGAAGTGAAATAAAAATCTCAGCTTTTCACTTACTTAAAATTAGAGGAACCTAATCGGTTCATGACCAGTTTCCAAAGTTAGCAAGTGAGCTAATCCGCTAAATGTTAGTTCCACTGTTAGCGGATTAGCAGAACTGTGCCCACCACTGCAAACAGGTAAACAATAATTTGTACGTTTAACTTTGCTTTTATGCTTATCAGCCCAGTTAGAAGGAAATTAGTCCCTGAAGAGGAATAATAAAAACATCAATTGTCCAACATCTTCACTGAATGAAGAAAGAGTTGCAGTTTGTTAATATGATTGACAGAATGTGGTTTTTAAAAGGAAGGATATTAAATCAGCAAACTGAAGGTACTTTTCTGCTGCCTGGATGTCATGTTTAACTATCAGCTGGATGTTTGTCCTGCAGCTCGTCATTTCTGCTGTACATATCTCTGTTGCATTAGTCTCTCTCATCCCTCACACTCTGCTATAACAAAGACTTGATATTAGTTAAGATGTGAAACAAAAAATCAGATGTTTGACATGTGTAACATGCACAGGCTGCTGTGGGTTGTAAGTAGATTACAGTGAGCAATAAACCATAATCGTTTGTTGCTGTAAAATCTGTCTGCAGCTGAAGGTGGATATTTCAGATCTAACATGTGTTTAAGTTGTTGCACTGAAGTCCAGGCGCAGCGTCTGCCGGCTCGCCGCCCCCGATGTTTCCCAACAGATTGTGCAGCTCTTCCAGCATAATCGTCTGCTTTGTTTGGGTGGTTTGAAACCAAAGACACATTCAGCTTTTTTGGCGCGGAGGATGAAAGGACACGGCGGTGTGGTCATCCAGCAGGCGTTTTATCCTGCAAGGGAGTGTCCTGAACAACCGGACTGATTGTAGTCCAGCTCACATCCTGCCTCAGATCTGGGTTTTTTTTTTTTTTGGAAGTTTTGTTTGTAAACCAGATGGGTGTGAACGTTCATCCAGGCCCATGATAAGAAACGCACACCTATAGTGTGATTCTTCACACAGCTGTAGATTAGTGTTTATGGGGGTTTGTTCTGTGTGGCCTGAGAAACTCAAACAGCTGATATGTTTTGTTTTTAATTTCACGCCAGCAGATGTTTGTCTGTCCTGCAGTGGAAGCGTTGAGGGGTTTTGTCCCGGGTCAAATCGTACAGGAAAACTCGTACGAGCACTTTAGTTCTGCTCCAGACTTTTCTCAAACCTCAGCAGGTGGACCAGGCTGCCCGTGTGTGTGTGTGTGGTTTTGTATTTGCTACCTCGTGGGGACATTTGTCAGACACACTGCCTTTTGGGGACCCAGTGCTCCTCAGCTTGGTCCCCACAGATGCTGTTTTTGGGTTGGTGGTGTCAAACTCATTTTCACTGAGGGCCACATTATGTTGGCCCTCAAAGGGCCATGTTTCCTGTCAGGTTCCTCGTCTCATTGCTACGACTGAGCACAAGTAACAAATAACTGAGCTCTACCTGGTATTTCCTGCATAGAAACAGCGTTTTAACACATCCTCTTATAAACACTGAAAGGTACTACGTGTACGACTGACTAAATGTGAAATAAATACTACATAAATATTATTAGAAGCTAAAGTATTACTCACTGTTGAGTTGTGAGTAGCTGCTGTCTTGAATTCAGAACTTTCCAACAGGGAATTCCCACTGGAGGGATGTTCCAGTTTAAATATACAACTTGTAACAGGAATATTCCCACTTCCCAGTACAACTGGGCTGCTGCAAATGTAGCCGGCGATAATGCAGATAATCCACCGGCTACTTGTGAACCCTGTGCACCTAGTGGTGGGATGCAGTCATTTTGTGGTTAAAATAATCAAGATGCATTCTGGGAGATGTGGTTTATGGTCAATGCTGGCTTTAAAGCAGTTTATTTTAATACAATACATCTTGTATTGCTGGGCCGCATTCGGCCCGTGGACCTTGAGTTTGACATACAGACTAAAGTGTGAATTGAGTTTAGATCCAGAGTCAGGGTTGGGCTATAGAAATAACTAGAACTGGAAGTTGCTGCAAAGTCCCCATGAGGATAGAAAAACAAACCGTGTGTGTGTGTGCACCACCATTTTCATCAAATGAAGTCTTAAATGTTGCATCACTGCACTGAAATGCTTTAAGTGTTTGACTCTGTTATATAATTCAGAAGCCTGTCAGTCTCATCACTGTGTGTGTGTAGTTCTGTGTGTGTGTGTCTGTGTACAGAGTGGAAACAGCGCCCCCGCCACACATACACACACACTTGTTGGACCTTTTAATGTAAATAATCAACTTCTTTTATTTCCTCTGCCAACTTTACACTAGTCACTTTGAATAGTAGCATACTTGAAGGGGAAATGATTATACTTGTTTGTAAACAATGTTTTATTTACAGTTATGTGTCATCTCTAGCACGCGGCTAAACTGATAATTTTTTGTACTTTTTGTTTGTTTCCTTCACTGCATCACATTAGAAACCTGTGAGCACAAACTGCTGCCTTTTTAGAAAAAAAAACTAGTAATAAAAAAATTTAAATTATTTTTTTGGAGTTTGCTTTTATTATTTCGTAATCTTTGAAACTATTTTGTTTTGTAAAATTTTTTGCAGTGAATTGAACTTTACGCTTTAACTCTGCAGGATTGTTGAGTTGTTTATCAGGACTTTTCAGACCACCCAATTAGCTGGCTGGTGGCTCCTCAGTGTGTTGGAGGTGAGACGATCTAATAACAGCTTCCACGCAGACAAAGCTCTATTTTCAGGCTGTGGTTGAAGCCTGTAAACCTGCTTCCTGCTTTATTGTCCTCCTGGCAGGGCAGACGCTCCAGCAGTGGCCACTTTTTTTATTGTCTGCTGTCATTAGTGGCTTTCCTCTGTCTCCTCGCAATCATTTTTTTCCCTCCTTCCCTCCCCTGGCTGTCTTTTGTTTTCGTCTCCTCCTTTCCGCCGCTCTGCCCGGCTCGTCTCTCCCTGTCTCCTCTCGTCTCGTCCGGGGTTTGGGACGCACCTCAGCTCGGCCTCCCCTCAGCTCCGGAGGCGTTTTTATTTTTTTACGTAACTCGGTTTGGCTTCTCCTGCCGCAAAGTTGAAACAAATAAGACTCCCCTGAGAGGCGGGCGTGCAGACAAACATCATAAAACACTCAGACAAATTTGACCTTCATAGACTCTCTCTGCTGTTGTTTGGTTTGGTTTGATTGAAGCCTTCAGAGTTTCTTCTCGTCAGTTTTGTTGGCAACAAAAGCCAAAATATTTTTCTTTCTTTGTTCTTTATGCAAAGTTTAAGTTGTAGTGCATGTTAACAATGTTTTTCTTATTATAACTAAAGAATAATTTACAGCACTTATTCTAAAAAAGTTGGGATGTTGTATAAAATATAAATCACATTAACCCATATTTTAATTAAAAAAATTTTTTTCCAATTTGTGGAATATTTCCTGGAAAAAAATAAGGTAATTTTGAATTTTTGAAAGAGGTTATGTCCGGGTTAGTGAACTGGTGGCCTGTGGGCCTCATCTGGCCTCTAGGTTACCTCTGTCTGGCCCACTGTTGAGTCCCCACCCAATTAACTTAATATTTATTATACAGTGGTGGGCAGCACTAATATAAATATTATTATGTATAACTCCAAAGCACTAACTCAAATATGTAGACCACCTCATTCTAAAGCACTAATATAACCCAGCTGACACATGAAACATTCTTCAGTCAACATGAGACAATATTTACTGTGCAGAATAATGTCACTTAGTGCCCTGGACCAAATTTGGGTCACCTGCAGGCCAGATTTGGCCCGTGGGCCTTGAGTTTGACACGTGAGCTTGTAGATAAGTGACACACATATGAACAAAATATATGACAGCTTTCAGCCTCAGCTGTTACAATAATGTTGATCAATAACATTTAAAGACGTCAGTTAGTGCTTCTATGTTTAGCCCATAAATTTAGCAAGTGCTAATCCACTAAGGAACTTAATAAATAGCAAAAGCCCTAAAACACTAATCAGGAAATTAGTTCCCCTATTAGTGCTTTAGGGAAACTGTGCTCACCACTGTTAATATACAAACAGCTTTTAAATCAATTTTAAACTATGATTCAATGCAACAAAATAAATATAAAAGGTAAAAGATCCCTTCCCCGATGTCCGGCCCCTGAACAATTTAGTTGAATCACCCTGTCAAATCTGGCAACCATCCACAAATGCTGACATCTCCATCGAACCAAAGTTCTTAAGAAAAAAAACTAATGCAAGGTGGGAAAACTGTATTTTATGGTTTTATTAATCAAAATTTGAATTTCTTTCTGGAAGCCATGGATGCTATTCCCTCCATACTAAGACGGAGCCTGCCTCTCTGATGGTATGGGGGTGCATTAGTGACTCGTTTGAATCACATTTTGTTTGCCATTGTTTGAGCAAACAGAGCAGTAAAACCAAGAAGAAATTAGAGTTTTGTTTCTCCTAGCAGTCATGGAAACTCTTTAAAAAAAAAAAAGTTGATAAGAAATTATCTGCAGTAAAACACATCTCTGCTTACATTCTCTCTCTCTCGCAGCTGCAGAATGAAATCCTTGAGCAGTCTGAGGTATTTGGAGTATTTCAGGGAACAGTACAGGCCTGCAGCCTCATGTATACTGTGTTTACTGGGTATTAATATGTTGTAATACTGCAGATATTTTCTCAAGGGTGGTACATGTGGGACGTGTAACCTTGCAGCCATAGTTTTGGTTAGATGAATGAAAAATTTATCCTCCCTTGCATTTAAAAAAAAAAAAAAAAACAGCGATGTTCTCAGAACGGCAGAGCTCAGATCAGGTGAACTACCTTTTGTTACATCTGAAGAGGCGCCTCAGGTGCAGTGAAAAGATGGGAGATAAAGGAAGCGTGCTCAGTGCCGACTCGCCCTTTGTCCTCGTTTCACAGCCGGCGAGGACGGCGACTGTCCTGTTGGGCCGGTTTTGCCTCCCGTGTGCTCGACTGCTGATTCCATTTGATCAGGATGTGATGAAAGGCCTGCGCTGTGACACACGAGCCTGCTCCACACAGGAGTTTACACCACATTCTCAGAGCAGAGTGTTTGTTTGAGGTTTACCCAAACAAAACCTACCTGTTTTGACACAATGTTTATTCTCTGATGCGAAGAAAAAAAATTTTTTTCCCACGATGGCTGCTTGGGAAAATGAACACCAATATGATTTTAGCTCATTTCAATTTGAAGTTGGAGCCAAACAATCAGGAATTGCAGTAGACATTCATGTGTACCTCTTCAGATGTATGTATCATGTAAACATTATATAAACAAAAAGCATTAAACGTTAATCACATAGCTACTTTTAAAGAGTGGGTCCCAATTTTATTAAAAAGTATACGGTTCATGGAACCAAAGCCAACCTCACAGGGCATGGACGCAAGGGGAAATGCAGCCCCAGGTTGGGCAGTGTGAACAGTGTGAGGAAGCCATTCAAAACCACTGAGCCCCAATTTACACTGCACCTAATGCTGAGCACAGAGAAGAATTTGTAATACATCCAGTGATAAATGAGGAAGTCAGACCAAATAATTCATTCTGTGGAAGACGGACTGGAAACAACAAACTGCATCGCTGTCTTCTTTTTTTCAACCCCTATTTCAAAATAAAATCCCCACGTTCTGTGTGTATGCTGCATGATGCCATGTGCTTCCCAAACAGAATGATTCATTTTGACAGCATTGTAGGAAAAATGTGCTGTTCAAAATGGTATGTCCGAATAAAAACAGGAATCCGCTGGATTTCTTCTAAAAACTTTGGGCTGAAAAACCAAACACAGCACTGCAGCACACTGACAACTTCTTAAAGCACTTCTCACTTCTAGAATAATGAATTGACCCTATAATGTTCATCTCTTCCTGGTTACACCTCTGGAGGTGTTACCTTTTTAGTTACGTCAAAACGTAACAAATCTTTGTTAGGCTAAAAGAACACATGATAACACACACACCAACTCTTTATTTGTTTTGTTTAGAAAATATAAAAAAACAAAACTGCATCTAATATTCAATTAATCAGTTACAAAATTTCCTTTAGCATGTGTGTATAAATATACCCAAATATTTATTAACATAGTTCTGACAAATTGTAGTCTGTTTATGTTGAATTATTTTGAAATTACGGAGGCTGTGCTCGTTCCATTTCCTGTTGATGTGACGTGATCTTCATAGATTTTTATAATTTCATTTATTTAAAAGGACAGTGCACATCAATCAATATTCAATGAATATAAATGCGCCAGAATTAGCACAATAGCTAAATT
>JAUBOC010000103.1:11627342-11647113 GCA_032275365.1 Anablepsoides cearensis | reverse complement strand
AGGAAAATATGAGCACCAAGCAGCAACCCCAGGTTCTCCCCTGAGAACCAGACCAAAAAAATTATGTGCAACCCTGTTTATTTATATCTGCCTCTGAGGATTTTTTTCTGTAAAAAATCTGCCTGTAAGCCTTTAAAATGTCATATGTAATTTTTAACACCTAATTTAGATTTTGAAATAAAGTCTCACCTGTCTACATTTTACCTGCCTGCTCCTCAGTTGCTCAAACACAATATTTGACTTTAATGTCATTAAAGCTCCTGTGACATCAAATGTTTGCAATAAATATGAATGCAATTTTGGAAATACTTAATAAACATATTGCAAGAAAAATTTCATGCTGCTGAGATGAACAGTTTTTGATATATTCACATGTTCAGTGACAGGAAGTGATGTCAGAGGGGAATGTCAACATGTAAACAGAAAAATAAAGTCAATTTTAAGTATTTCAATAAGGCGGGGTTTTTTTTATGAGTCCCCCTTTGATGTCACTTCCTGTTTCACTTTGGCCGAACCAAGTAAAAGTGTGGCAGTTATGTAACAAAATGGTTAAAATTATGTCAAGTTTCTGGGGGGAAAAATATGTTTTCTTTGACTTTAGCTTGTCACAGACACTTTAAAGTACTTATCTGTTGTCTGAATCATGTCATGACTTATGCTGCTGTTCATAGATTGAAACTTTACTCACATCCTGTAAAATAAAAACAAAACACCAAACAGACCTGTTGACAAAGTTACACTTTAATTTCTTAGCAGGGTGATTTCCTTAAAAACCATCAGAAGGAACCGAGGAGCATGTTGATGTTTTCACAGCTGGGACTCTTGACATTTCCAGCCCTCCCAGCAGCCGATATCAAAGTACAGCTGGAGAACAAAACTTTTGTCTGACATGTTTCCTCTGCGTTACTCAATCTGCTGCCCTCCACAGAGGTGGGCTTGTTTCAGCAGGGGTCTGCTTCACTCTGCAGCACCTCTTCCCAGCTTTTAAGTGTGCAGGTGTCAGATGCGACAGAGTTTGAGCAGAAGAAAGCAGAGATTTTCATACATAACTGAACAAAACACATTTTAATGATTAAATCAATAAATCTGGTCGGACGGGACAAAAACTGCATTCATCAAGCTCAAATTAACTGAATGAGACGTCACATTTCCCCAAAGAAAAGCCATAATTCCTTCAAATTATTACATCTTTTTTTTTTAGAACAGATTTTAAAAAGACAAAATGTACCCACACATAAGAGACAAAACCCTGTTTATCCATGTTAAAAACCCACATTTTCTTTGTTGCTGTGATCTATCGGTTTATGTACACTTTACACTGTGATCTGAGTTTAAAAGAGTGGGATTCTCTGTGACCTTTATATCCTTTAAGACATACCTGAGACATTTTATGGCATGCTGAGGTGCACTTCTGCTCTGTCACAATCTTTATTATCTTTATTAAATGTCAGGATGGAAGCAATCCCAGCAGAAAAATGGCACTGAAATGAGATAATCATTGGTAAAATGTTGCAGCTGATTGGTGCTTGATCTAAAACGTACAAAAGTATCAAAATAAAAGAAAATACCATAACCAATATTTTTACCCATAAGAGAAATAAATAACTAATAAATACTTGCATTCATACATGTGTTGGTAGAACGTCCATCACCAACACCTCAGTACTTATTAAAGGAGAACGGCCTTAAATCTGATAATTGCACAGTATTACAGGAGCACCCATGACCACACAGGTCAGTACAGTTAACTGAGTGTTTGTGTGTATTCTGTATAACTTTGGTCCATGTACAGTACAAGTACAGAAGATCTCTATTATGTGTCCACAAGTTTTTATTTTCTACGGGCAGAATAGCTTTTTGTTTTCCAGTCTTTAATTTTTTTTTTTTTTTTTTTTTTTAGAAAGGTAGGTGTTCAGAAATCCAGTTTCTAATTGACGTCACACGAATATAAACCCCTGGAAAGCCGGTTCGTCCACATCCATGACCCCAGCTGGTCACTCCTGCAACAAACCACTGACCCGAGAGGTGCCGACACGTCAGAGGACCGCCAGAATCTCCCTGGGTGATCGGAAAAAAGAGAGGAAAACTGGAAAAACTAGCATTTTCTGCAAAAACACAGTGAATACTGAATGACTGCTAAACATGGTTACAAGTTTTAATTAAAAAATGAGTTAAACAATAAAGCTAACAGGGTCAATTTTAGCAAAACTATATCTAAAAGCGAATAATGCAAAATAATACAATTAGGAAAACCAAAAGGATTTATGAAGCTGTAGCAAAATGCTAAAATGATCAAACAAGTAGCAACTAAAAGCTAAAATGAGCCAAACAATAGCTAAAAGGTTAACTTAGCTAACTGTAATTAAAAATTACAATTAGCAAAACAGCCAAAAGCAAAAAATAGCAAAACAGTTGCTATTTGAGGAACATAAAAGATAAAATTAGCTAAACTGTAGCTATAGGCTAAAATAAGCAACACCATCGCTTAAAGGAAAATTTAGCAAAACTACCAAAAAATAAAATAAAATACCAATAATGTAGCAGAATGTTACAACTAATAAAACCATAGCCAAAATGTAAATTGATAAAATTATAGCTAATTGCAAAAATAATCAAAAAAGTAGCTAAAACGGTTAACTTGGCTTAAGCGTAGCTAAAAACTACAAAGCAGCAGCCAAAAGCAATAAAATTAGCAAAACGATTGTTATTTGATAAATACTAAAATTAACCAAACTGTAGCTAAAAGCTACAATTAGCAAAATAGTTGTAAGCAAAATGTACCCAAATTGTAGCTAAATGTTAAAATTATTGAATGAGGAGCTAAAAACTCAACTTAGTTAAACGGTGCAGTTAAACCAATAGTTAAAAGCAAAGAATGAGCAACAGTTACTACATGATAAATATATGTCCAAAATTAAGTGAACTATAGCATATTACAACAACAGAGCAGGTACGCTGAAGTAGATTTAAAAAAAATGTTTCTGAAAGAATTGTAAAGATCACAATGTCTTTAAATGGGAAAATGTTTGCAAATAAATAAATAATTCAAGTACGTAATTTAAATGTTAAAGATACTCATAATAATAAATAAAATATGAATGACTAAAACAACAAAGTGATGCAGGAGTTTGACTGCAAAAAAAATCACAAAAGAACTGATTGTTCACACAATTTAAACGTTTTTAGGTTTTTAATAAATGAAATTGAAGGAAATGTAAACTTTTGTTTAAAGGTTTATCTAACACATGACCCAGCTTCACAGAACTACTGGGAAATGATAGTCGTGTTCCTCAGACTCTGCTCAGACAGGAGCACATCTTCAGACAGAAAACATAATGACATAATGTATCTTACCAGACACGTGTCCTTGCCTCCCTCCATAAAGCCAGCACACATCATGCTGGGAGTCAGCGCGCTTCCATACGACTGCTGACAGGCTGCCTGCTCGATAACGCTCACTGCAGCTTTCTGCAGCAGGTTCGTCAACGAACCTGTGAAAACAAGCTTCTGGTTTGGTTCTGACTGAGGACACCTCTGCTTCGTGTCATTTGAGTCATTCTCTTGGAAACCCCGATGCAGTTTCATCGCTCACCTCCCTCTTTCATAGACCCCCACCCTGCAATGAAGCACTCTGCGGTCCTCGGGAAGCGATGCGCCGCAGAGGGGAGACACGCGGGCTGGATGGTGTAGGACATCGGGGCCGGGACCGACAGCTCCAGGAGGGCCACATCGTGGTTCATGTTGGTGCCGTTGAAAGCCGGGTGGATGATGACTCTCTGTACGGGGATCACCAGAGCCCCCACCCCGGATCTTAGCACTGACCCGAGGCTTACAGCCCACTTGCTGGGACTGGGGTCACTGTGGAGTCGGGTTGTGAATAAAAACTGTTACAGAAGCGTCGCTCAGGAGGCTCAGAGTGATCAAACTGATGCTTTTCAGGTAAATATTGGCACCTGTTAACACAGTGAGCTGCAGTCAGTAACCACTTGTTGTGAATGAGTGTGGCGCCGCACACGTGGAGCCTCTGGTACTGCAGACTGCCGATCCAGGGCCACTCCCCCCTGCGAGCTGTCACTCCACCTACGATCCTGTGATAGCCCAGCGCAGGACGCACACCACAGTCTGAAAAACAAACCGATCAGAAGCTCAGAAACATGTCTGTTATCTCCAGTGTTCACCAGGGGGGTCGTGTTTCTCACCACAGTTTCTTTCATCAGTTTCATCGGGGCAGTCGGGGACGCTGTCACACTCTGGGTTGACTTTGCTGATGCACAAACTGGAGCTACACTGGAAGCTGTCGCTGCAGTTCACGGCTGGAACACATAATGTTCAAATCACAGATAGTTGCTTTTATGCTGTTCGTTCTACAGTAAACAAACTCTTTACCAGACATTGCTTCTACAGGCTCATCCATGGCTACGGTTCTGGGCCCTTGGATGTCATCAGACGGCCTCTTGGTGACTGAATCCACTACGGCGGGAGCCAACTGTGGCTGATCGTTGACCAAGCTCGGGTTTGTGTGCTTCAGGATCCAGCTTCTGAGTTTGGTGACGCGGGCGTAAACTCCTGGTTTGTTGATCTGTGCGCAGCCCACGCCCCAGCTCACCACACCCGCCAGGAAGAACCTCCCTGGAGCTCCTTCACAGACCAGAGGCCCCCCAGAGTCGCCCTGTGGAAGACATGTCACCAGTGTTGTTTTTAAAGTGCCTGTGACATGCATATCTATGAAATACAAAAATTAAAAGAAAATAACTTTATATTTAAGAAACTTGGCATAATACACGTGATTTGAACCATTATGTCACATAATTGGCATATTTTCTTTTGAATTTTGCTCAGCTAAAGTCAAACAGGAAGTGACATCAAAGGGGAACGGTTTGAGAAATAAAAATCCCTGGGTTTTGTTTATTGAAACAATAATATTTGAACTCTGACTCTTTCTCATCTCTCTATGATACCGATTAAAATATTCTAAACAAAAATCAGATCCTTCTCTACAGTCTGTGTTGTTAGTCATTGTAGAATTGCTCTGTTTACATTCAGACATTCCCCTTTGACATCACTTCCTGTTACTTCACATGCAGATATCTCAACAACTGTTCATCTCAGCGGCATGAAGTCATTTTTACAATATGCTATCAGTGTTATCTTTCCAAAAATACATTCATATTCATAAAAGAAAATTGATGTCACAGGCACTTTAAATAAGAAGTGAAGAAGCTTGTGGCAATAACACATAATAACATATGTGTTGTCAACCTAAAAACAGTAAAGTGTAACAAACTAACCTTATGTGAGCTGTTTTTACTGCTTCCTAATATTTTTTTCCCGACGACCCTATTATTTATTGCTGCTCTTAGTATTCAAGTTTAAATTTGCAACTTCTAAATGGGAAATTCTCACTCCCCAGTACAATTGGGCTGCAGCAAAAAGCAGCAAAATAGAAATTTTACACTATGAATTTCACCAGCTGTGCACTGCCACCTGGTGGTGGGGTGTTGGTTGTTTCCAGTGTAAAAAAAAACACATTTTTGGAGATGTTTTTAACCATTACCTATTTATCCATCATCTATTCTTTTATTGTATTGATTGTATTTTCTTAAACATGGTGCTTCACTTTGCACTTTGTAAACATTCTAAGCTGCTGATTTTTTTTTTAAATGATGTGTGCATATAACATATATAGCACTGACCTGACATGAGTCCACTTTCCCCTGCAGGAATCCAGCACACATCATGTTCTGAGTAATAGCACCTTTGTACACAGACGACTGATTGCACACCTTGGAGTCGATGATGTTCACCACTGCTTTCTGCAGCGTGGTGGGCAGCTGGACTGAACAGAGACACACAAAACAAACAATCTGTTTCTCTCTGGTTTTACTTTATGTTGAAGTTTATCAAAATAGTTTGATCTCGACAGTATGGTCATCTAAAAAACTGTCAAATATGTCGAGTCATTGCAAAACTCACAGCTGAACTGCTGCAGAGCGCCCCATCCAGACACGACGCAGTTCTGACCTGGCTCAAAGACATGAGACGAAGAGGGAACGCAGATAGGCTGGACGTAAGAGCTGAAGGTCAGGGGGGTCTCCAGCTCCAGGACGGTGACGTCATGATCGGTGGTCACAGGGTCGTAGTCTGGATTCACAAATATGGACTTGATGTTGACGGCTTTGAATTCGGAGTCTGCCCCACTTACAAGTTTGGCCCCGACCACGGCGGTCCACTCGCTGGGATCAGTGGCGCTGAAACAAAACAGACTGTGTGTTGCTGATCAACTCTTAAGTAAGAAAATACCCCCCACATATCCCACCTACCCTTCAAAGCAGTGAGCCGCACTGACGAGCCAGCGCCTGTTGACGATGGAGGCTCCACAGGTGTGCCGCCAGTGGTACCTCAGACTGACCTGCCAAGGCAGCTCCCCCTGCCGAGCATCCTCTCCCCCCACCACTCGACTCCCCATGGCTGGACGCGTGCCACAGTCTGAGGCAGGGGTGGGGTGTTGGTGGGGGGGTGGTTTACAAAGGTTTTTTTTTTTAAAGAAACTGAAACCTTTATCAAAGCGACTGTTGTCTAAGAAGAAAGAAGTGATTACCGCAGCGAGCCTCGTCAGATTCGTCAGCGCAGTCTGGGATGAAGTCACACTCAGGGTTTAGTTTTGTGATGCATTCACCGTTGTCACAGGTGAAAGCCTTGTCCGGACACCTGGCTGGAGTTTTCAGGTGAACAAGATGAAAAATGATGACACCCAACTTTTATTTATTTATTTTTTTGTAAAGCTACTCCACCATAAGCTGTATTACACTAAAGTTCTTTTCTGTTTCTTTTAAAAATGAAACCTGCTCAAAATATCATCAATTATAATTGTATTGTGTGAATCGTCCATTTATTTGGGCATTAAATTATCATGTTGTATTGAAATATATTGTAATGTATAAGGCATCCTTATGTATCATATTACACAGTATGTATGCTATGCTATTGTTTAATTATGAGGCACATGTGTCAAACTAAAGGCCAGCGGGCCAAATCTGGCCCACGTTAGCATCTAACTCTAACCCCACAGTTACTTTAAATGTAAAATGATTTAACCATTTCTCTTTTTCTCATTTTATTGCAGTCTTTTCATGACAATAATTGACTTTAATGATCTTTTTCTGTTTTTTTTTCTTATTTTAAAGTTAAATAATTGCATTTTTAGGGGTTTTCTTGTTTTTCTGATTTGCTGGATCATGATAAAATGTATCTCTAAGAATAAAGTTGTAAATAATTAGTAAAACATAAAAAAATGCTAATTATGTCTTTTTAAATTTAATCTATCTTTTTCTGTTATGTATATTTTAAACACAAAATATAATTTGGAAAAGGTGCATTTTCAGAAGAATGGTGTGTTATATACCATTTTTTTTAAAAGTAATTATTGAGAGAAACGTTTGAACAAAAAAGTTTTGATGTTTGGCCCTGAGTTTGACCCCTGTTATAAGGGAACAAATATCGATCATTATCGGGGGCAAAATTGCACTGCCTGTTTTCTATTTCCCTAATATGTTATGATTGTGAGAAAGCTAAAAAAAAAGCTAAAAAAAAAAAAACATTCCTACATCCATCAAACAGTAAAAACAACAAACATTTGAATAAAAAAATAAGTAAATAGTAAAAAGTGGCAGAAACAAATATGGAAATATAATTGAAAAAGATGTTTTGATTTGATTGAGTTTTTTAAACTTTATTTAGAGAAACGCAAGTCAAGTCAATTCAATTCAAGTCAAAGATTAATGTATGGGTAATTAAAATAATCATTTAAAAAAAACAAGTCTTTTCAGGCATGTAAGAAAAATATGGTTTTGATTTGCAAAAATTAACTATTCTTGGAACCAAAATGGCAAAATGACGAGTTATTTCTTCACTAAAACCTCTGAACCTTTGCTCTAGTTTACTTTAACAGCATGAATCTTTGCACAGTTATTGTCCACATGTGAATTCATGGTTTTGAAAAATGTTACCCTTATTTGTGATATTATTAAAAGAGTTATGCATAATGATGACAAACCATTCTCACCATCTCTGACACAATAGCAGCTGCTGTGATATTTACACTTGTGATAAAGTCTCCCAAGTGTTATCATTTACAAACTCTACTTTAAATAATCTTGGTATCAAAATAAAACAGAGACACGCTCAGTTACATTCCAGCGTGTTTTTTTTAAGCACAAGCTTCAAGGAAAGCCACTGGGGCTGAAGAAGTTAATAAAACGTAGGAATTAAATGTCTTTGTATAAAATTTAAATAAGGTTTTCATAAATATGAACCATGATAGTCAAAACAGGATCATTATTACAAATCATGGACACTGCTCTCTATTATAAAACCAAACCTTTACTACTAATGTAACTAACTTCTGTACTGATGCTGCTGTGACACCAGAATTTCCCCTCAGCGGGACAATAAAGGCCATTTCTATTCTATTCTAACTAATGAAGGGGAAAAATATTAAATGCTTTCACTCAGTTTTTGCCACAAAATAATCAAATGCAACATATTTCTGACTCACCTATCATCTCGTCTCCAATGACATAAAAGGACTTCCCAGTGGCTCCTGCAAAAAAAAAAAAAAAAAAGGAACATAAAAACATAATTTTAGCGATGCAGTTAAACAAAGGTTCCTCACACTCGTACAGTGCCTCAGACACTCAGCTCATGATGATATACTAACCTAACATGACGATAGCGCCGATCTGTCCAAACCCCGGCACATTTAGAGGTTTTCCGTGCATCACTGAGCTGAGCCCGGCTCTCAGCAGGTCTTGGACAAAGGTTTCTGAATACTGCTGGATTTTGGACACCCTGAAGGCCAGTCTTAATGTTGCCATCACATCACCGTTATTATTACTGGGAAGACGAGGGGGGAAAAAAATAAAAGATTTTATGTTTAGATGCTTTTGATGGTGAACTGAGGGCAGTTTTCACTCACCTATAGGCAACAATGTTGCAATCATCAAAGTGATCTGATACAGAGGAAGCCATGAAGATGTCTTTAATCTAGAACAGGAGAAGTGACAACTGAGCACCTTTTAAATAACAATAAGGATTTTCCCTTTGATGTAAATCTAAACTCACCTTGGACTTTAAAGCTGATGAAAGAATTATGGAGAAGCCAGAGTTCTCATCCTTCAGGGCCGGGTCGTACTTCAGACCTTTAAGCTCCACCGTCTCCAAGAAATGATGAGGCTCCTGCACCAGGTACGCTAACAGACCACACAGAAGCAGAAGCTGGTTCAAATTTGCAGAACGATCGACCGGTATATACGCGCCGGGTGTTGACTCACCCACAGCGAGGCCCACAAAGATGCCAATGACGAGGAAGAGGAAAATGCAGGTGACGAGGATACCCTTGTAGCAGCTGGGGCTGGGAGGGGCAGAGGGCATCCCCGACGGCGACCACGAGCCGTCTCCTCCGTCCTTCTTCACGTCCATGTTGGAATCTCAGCGCCGACCTCACAGCTCACATTCAACTGGCCTCCAAATCAACTAGAATGAAAGAACTTTATGAAAAATGTCTATCATAACATAAACTTAGAACAAAAAGTAAGGAAAGTTGTGTTTGGCAGATTATTTCTTTGTTGTAACAATGCTTCTTGGTAATAAATCTTATATTGTTGGAAAGTCTGTTAATTCCCATTTTAAATGGTGCCACATTTGCAAGGAACATGCATCTATGAGATGAGCAGTAGAGCTGACTATGTGGGTTGCGCACATGAAAAATGAGCAAAGTCTCTGCCAAACAGTTTATTTTGCTGTTATTGACACTTGCTTTGAGCTTCTGGTACCTCTAGGTGCTGCCAATCAGCTGCTGCTATAAGATTGATTATCAAGAGGCATTGTTATAACAAAGAAATCATCTTCCAAACACTAATTTCCTTACTTTTTTTGCAGTAAATGTATTTTTGATTGCCTTTTATTGGTAACACTTCTCACAGCAGGTATGTTAGATTGTCACACATTATTATGTAACACCAGTGGTGGGCAGCACTAATCTAAAAAATTAGTTCCACTAGCCCTAAAACACTAACTCAAATATTTAGGTCCCCTAATTGTAATGCACTGAAAAAATTAGCAAAAGCTGATTCTAAAGCACTAAAATTACAGTCAACCCATGAACATTCTTCAAGATATTGTCATGTTGCTCTCTTAATACTTATCATTGACATTCCACAGCTGTATTTGAGTTTATATATTGTCAATATGTCACTTAATAGATAAGTGACACACATATGAACAAAATGTGGGACAGCTTTCACTGTCAGCTGTTAACATGCCAAGAACATTTGATAAACATTTGATCAAGAACATTTAAAGACCTAGGTTAGTGCTTCTAAATTTAGCTTACAAAATTTAGCAAGTGCTAATCCACTAATACATTCTAAAATTAGCAAAAGCCCTAAACCACTAATCAGGAAGTTACTTCCCTATTAGTGCTTTAGTGCTTTAGGGGAACTGTGCCCACCACTGTGTAACACAAATAGTGTCCATGTTGGGATGGAGCCTGCAGAATGGCAGCTATGTTTGAAGAGCTGATGCCTCTCAGCAAGAAGGTTGCCAGATTAATTCCTGACAGGGGGAACTTTCATTTGGCATATTCTCTCTGTGCACATGTGGGTTTTCTCCAGGTACTCTGGTTTCCTCCCACAGACTGAAAACACGACGGTTATGTTAACTGGTAACTATAAATTGTCCCAATATGTGTGATTGAGAGAGTGAATGATTGTTTGTCTCTATGTGTCTCTGATGGACTTGTTGTACCCCGCCCCTCGCACTGTGTCTGCTGGATATGGACCCTGAAAGGAAGAAGCAGGTACAAGATAATGCATGGATGGTATGAAGCCTATTTCCAAGAACGCTTAAAAGACGTCAAAAGACTCACTAATACATAAACACTTGTCCTAAAGAATAAGACTTATTAGAACTGCAGGGTTCTGTGCAGTACTGTCTCTTCTAAGCAGAGATCTCAGAGGATGCTGCTGGATTCCTTGTAGATATTTCTCCATATTTTTTATCCTCCTGATGTTACATTCGCTCAAAATGTTACATCTTTTCACCCGTGACCTGTCATTCTCCACCACTCATGGTGGCGTCTCCCACTTCGACTGCAGAATTTCCAGTTCATGCGCAGCACAGATGTTCCTGTTCATTATTCCACTTCTTCATGGCATTCTAAGTACGTTACGCCTGCCTGCATTTCCCTGCTTTCATATGAGCTGGACAGCTACATGGTGGGGCTTCTTGTTCCCCTTCGTCCACATTAAGATTTCTGCTGCCTGAAACTTTCACCCATCAGTTCATCCATGGGGTTCTCTTCCCCATAGACTCCTGGATCTTTGATGTTTCAGCCTAATCACTTTTTTTATAAAAAAAAAAAAAATGAAGGGATTTCACAAAATCTGAACAAAATGGCATTTAAAAAACAAATTACACAAAGTGCTAAAAATTGATGTTTTTGGACAAAAGAATCCAAAGGTACACTTGTTCAATTCTTTTAAATAGATAAATATTTTATTCTTATTTAATATTTATCAGTAAAATATACAAACTGTATAGCAATTTATTTTTGATTATGTTTTTAGAAAACATGATTTGTTTGGTTTTTAAGATGTTGAATGAAAAGAAAAAGAAGAGAACTTAAATTTACTGTTTGTTTCAAGTAAAATCCTAATGGCAAAGGTTTAATGTGAAAGACTACGGTGCACTAAATATACACTATATTGTGGATTATACTGCACAATATATACACAGTGTAAAATGTGTTGAATGTAAATACTGAGGATTGGAAACAGTTTTAAATTTTAACTCTCAAAAACATAAATTATATCAACATTTTTATCTAAAATAAAAAAAAAATAATTTAAATATTATAATTTTATAGGTCGCATGTGGTTAGGAAAAACAAAACATTAAACCATGAAAAGCATGGGGAAAATACAGGATTTTTTTTTAGCTCAGGAGCGCAGAACGACGCGTTTGGATGTGCGTAAAAGGTGCGTAAAAAGGCACCAAATGTTTTCCGCGACCGCAAAATCACTCAAGGCTGTTCCTCCACGAGCTTCAACAATACAGGCTTTCTTCAGAGCCCCCAAAGCAGCCGCACTCACCTCTTTCTTCTCTCATTACTCTGAAAGTTGACACCGAAGGGAGCGCGCGCTTCCGGGCGCACATGAGAGCAGAAGGACGGCTGGAAAGCTGGGGCCAGCGGGGGCCAAGAGGTCCTCTATTTGTTGCACCTGAGCGCGGGGCGTGTCGTGTCCGTCCCGCAGGTAACTCATTCCTTCTGTTTACCCAGAGAGGTTCACTTTAGCCTCAGAAATCCCTCGTCCAGCTCCCGTTCCATCCGCGCCTGATCCCTTTGGTTACACCCGGGCGTTTCTCCTGTCACCAGAAAGGCTCCATGGTTTCTAAAAAAAAAACGTTCAATTTTCTTAAATAAACTTGCTTTAATAAAATGAGGATTTAAAGAGTGGCATAAAAAGGCAGCATGCTGACCTGTGGAGCTCTGGGCTCCTTCTCAAAGACTGCTTGTGCTCCATTGACAGTGAGTGAGCAGCAGGGGAGTGGCCAAGGCTCCTGGAATTTGGCCTTTTTCTTCCACCTTTTACAACACACACCTGACAAAGCATCAGTCCTTTCACCAGGACAGACTCTTTCTAACAACTCCAGCCACTTTCAGGACTCACCTCTCAGACTCCATGTTTGAAAACCAGCTTTAACTTTATGAAACTTGTTCCCAGTGTTTGTCTAATTCCATAATCTGCAGATAATTCTTTCATAATCCAAAAGATCAACAAAGATACACAAGCTGAGTTCCACAATCCTCCCCACACCCCGACTTAAAGAAGTTAGTGTCACAAATGTGTCTTTGTGAGTCTGCAGACAAGCCTGCGTGGCTTATTTTCAAACAGACACTCCCTTTATTCCTTTAAACGCTTCTTCTGTTGCTGCAGAGGGGAAAGGGTTCAGCGGGACGTCGACACCGAGCGGCTGCTCAGATGGGACGACAGCAGGTGAACGAGATGTTTATCAGGTGCTCAAAGCTTTAAACAGCACTCAAACTAAATGATATAAAACTTCTTAAAAACAAACAAAAAAAAACTGATACCCAGAACACACATTTTCTATTTTATTTTCTTATATAAAAAACAAAGAACAGTAAAAAGTTTATCGCTCATCGAAAAAGAAAATTGTTCTTCAAAGTTTGCACATGGCAGAGTAATGAAACTGAAGTGCATTTGAGCATTATTCTGCTGATTATCAACTTAAAACTCTTGTTTTTGTTTGAAACACAAGTGTAATGTAATGGTTAAAACAAAAATAAAACTGACAAAAGGAAAGAAAATCAAATGTGACATTTAGCAGCACATAGGTTATCCATCTTGCTGCTGGATGAATGGGTTTGGAATGGACTCCATGCCTTCCTGAGGACAGATCAGGACTACGGAGGTCCCTCTGCAGACCACCAGCCCCAGCTGCCGCGTGTCCTCTGTCAGCTTCAGCTGGTCATCTGGATCTGCACGCAGAAAAGCCACAAAAATTCACATTCTGAAAGTGGTTTCAGGAAGGCAAACAGCAGCTCCATTCAGGATTGTTTTTATTATAAAGCAAACAGAAGAAGTTTTGCCAAATCAGGATTTTAAATTTTTGTGCACATGCTCACAACAGATAAATCTTAAAATAAGCAAACGCACAAAAGACAAAATATAAAAACACCTTTTGTGATTAAGTTCAAATGTTTAACCTGCAGGACTGATTATTGTTAACAGAGATTCCTCAAGGTCCTGTAAAAGTTTAGTCCAACACTAAAGAAGTGTATGCTGAAGAGGGGATAAAAAAAATCTATTATAAGTCTCCTTTGGACGTATAAACAATGAATAAACAACTTGTGGAAACGGGTAAAATATACTCTGCTTGAAAACAAACAAACAACTAAAACAAGTACTTTATGTGTCTTCTTTATTAAGTTAATTTACTCTCCATCATCAACATACATAACTTTCCTTACAACCCTTCCTGTTTATTGTCACACCAGCCTCTGACAAGATCACAGTTTATTCTCCACACTGTTCACCTTAGTCTGGACGTGTGGGATTATTGTTTGGATTATTGTTCATGGTTTTACAAATGTGCAGTGGTTGCAGAACTTAAAGATGTTGGATAATAAAGATGTTTTTAAAATGTCTTGACTTTTGTTATTTACAGATAATGCAATATGAAAAGGTGAACATTAAAATTGAAGAAGAAATAAATGTCTGCTGAGTTGTCTTCGCCCTGAACAATATGGCTGCTCACTCTGACCAAGAAATCACGTGATAGCGCCTCTATTCAATACACCTCATTAGGGATGCACAGATATGAAAATTTCAGTCGATATCCAATATAATTATTGCACAAACATACAAATTATATTATACACACACAAACACACTCAGGTCTTTTTTGATACTGTAAATAAACAACCAGACCTCTGACATGACTCCCTACTTCAGTTATTCCTGGCTGTGCAGCATCAATATTACTATTATGATCAAACAGATGCCGCTCAACCAACCACCTCCCCTCTTAAAACAGAAACACAAAACTAAACAGCAGGAAATTAATATCGGATGTTAATATTGGCCCAGTTATACATATCGGGCCAATACAGATATTCTAAAAAAATGACCAATATCAGCCAATACAGATATATCATCCATCCCTACACCTCATTGGACAAAACACAGAGCTGAGGTTCTTGAGCAAATATAATTAAACCATCTGCGCTGACTTTTCTTCATCTTAATTGCACTGCTGACAAATCCACTGCGAAACAAATACTGCTTTACACCAGAAAAGCAAAGTTGCACTTCAAGTGTAAAATTATTTTCTTACATAAATACTGAACAAATTATAAACCACATTTTTTTGCAAGTCTGCATTTAGTGTTTTTGAATTTACAATAAATGCTGCATTTCAGTTATACTATGTCTGGATTTCAGGCTTCTGAGTCGAAGTCGAATTCCTCATGTCGGAATTTTGAGTCGAAAAGTCGATGCAACACGACCGTACACGTGACCTCATTGTTTCAACATGGCTGCTCCTCAAATCATCAGAGAGTGAAACTCTTATTTTTATGGTTTTTAGTAGTTTTGTGTCATTTACAATACGTCAGTTGTTGTACTTTTAGTACTTTATAGTGAATATTAAGCAATGTGTTTTAACACTGTACACTCAAAATGCTGCGTGGAGTGCTACTGCTGTGTTATTGTTGCATTATTTCATCAGAGCAAGAAATGATGTTCTGACAAGCTGGAAACTAGAGCGCTTTCATCTCAGTACTGATGTCAGTCCAACTTTATTTAATATAGAGTTCTGTTGCAACTGAAACAAGGTATTATAAAAAATGATTTTTTTGAAGGCATACAAAGTAATTGTTAAATGAAGTTTTCAAACAACAGAGCATAAAAAAGAAAAAAAAAGTGAGATTTTGTTGCTTTAAAACCAGGTATAATGCGCACAGATTCATATGAACTTTGTTTTAGTTCTTTAAAGCAGTGATTTGTAAACATATCTGCTTGTGACACAAAATAACGTTGGAAAAGGCTTCCTCAACTGGTGCTGATAAGTGTACAAACATTGCTAAACAATGTCTGCTGAGTGCAATGAAGTGCAAAATTTAATCCCAGGTCTTTCCTACCAGCTGCAATCAAGCTCTATAGCGAGCAAAATGGAAATGCCTACTTATGTATGCTACTATTAAATGTACTCCCTACTGTACTGTGTTTTAGGCTATATTTTTAGTTTAGTTTTTAGTATTATTTGCATTAATAGTTTTATATTAATACCTTGTTGATACTGTGGTGTCTGTCACATAACTGCTGCTGCAAACCTATAATTCCCTGCAAATTATTTAACAATTAATCAATTAAATAAACAATAATGAGCATTATGATGGACTGACTGACAGTGCAAAAATAAATAAATACTTTAAATTTACGTTTTATTACTATAAATCAGTTTAAAGGTATTTAATACACCTACCGCGCATGTACTCGATTGTTCCATCCAGCACCAGGTTCAGAAGAGGATCAAATCCTTTCAGGACGCCGCTGGCTGAGAGAAAAACACAGTTTAACTTAGGACATGAAACGACCTAATTGATCAGTTAGCATATTAGCATTAATTGCTACACGAACCTTCTCGTCCTCCTTGAAACTTCACACGAATCATCTTGTCGATGTATTTGGACAAGTCGAAGATACTCTCTTTCTTCTTCTTTTCTTTATCCTGCAGAATGTCAAATTAAGTTGCTTTAGAGTCACCAAAACAGAACATCTCACACACATGATTAGCGTCCGCTTTGCTACTACTTCAATCAATTAAGGGAAAAACGCATCTCTCGTTACATTAAAAACATATTTTTCACTTCCGCCCCTAATTTTAAAACAGAATTGCATTTCAAGAATACTAACTAATGGACTTTGAATGTAAAAAGAAATATCTGAATGTAAGCGAATAAATTACGAACTCACCGCCATGTTAAATGGATGACACGGAAGTTAAACTTTGACACCGGAAACGGTCCACCAATCAAATCAACTCTCACTGGATGTGACGTCATTGGTTTAGTGTTTGCTTTACTTGTACTACTTAATAATTTAAACTTTTAATTTTGGAGAAATAGCTAAACAATTAAGCTGTTTTTCCTCTTTTTTTAAGTAGGGATGAGAATTCGGTTCCTTTTCTGGAATCTTATTTTTTCATAAAGAGCTCATTTTACTGAAAAAAATGAATTATTTGGGCTCCCAAAGACTCGCTTCGTGTGTTGTGTAACTTAGTATTTCAGCCATATTTTGATATTTATTCAGAGCAAACATACGTAGAATACCAGCAATGTTCAAAATGATGAAATTTTATTTTATTAAACATTGTATTTTTAAACAATTATTAGTCTGTTATAACCACGCCCCCCACATGGTTTTAATGTTATTCTAGCACCTGAAAGTTAGTGCAAGTCTTTAGAAAGTCTAAGCAGTCCAGCAACAAAATAGGTACAAAACCAGTTTATTGCAGCAAATTCTATTGTAATGGGCTTTTATAAAATCTTTGTTACTTATGCACACAAAAATTGTAGTGTTTTGGGTTGGTCCAGAACACATTAGTAGCATGTGAAATCAATATTTATGAGGAAAATAGATTTGGCATATGTGTAATTTGAGTTAGGAGCTCTGTCGTGGAACAAATTAAACTCATAAGTCAAGGCACAGGTATATAATAGGAACCAATAACATAAAAACAATAAACAAAAACAAATCTGAGGCAGGAGCACGTTAAACCTGCTCGGCCATGTCTGTCACTTCACTTACTATTAATAAACCCAAACTGCAGACCAGTTGGTGTGTTGCAGCAGAAGTGGGTCAAGACACTTGTTGTGACATGGCCTGTAAGGTGGAGCTGAGCTGAAGCCACTAAACCAAACAGGTCATGGACAATGAATCTACTTTACATGAGAAGGACTCAGAGCCTGACCTGATCCCTGATACCACCCTGGAGGTAGAAGGAGAGAGCTTCTATGTCAGCCGTCAGCACTTGGCCCATCAGAGTCCATACTTCAGGGCTCTCTTCTTTGGCTGTGGTGTGGAAAGCAACAAAAGGCAGGTAGAAATCAAAGGTGTGGTTCTGCAGCACTTCAAAGTGTTGATGGAATACAGCAAGACAAAAAGCCTAGCTTTGGACAGAGAGAACGTTCTGGGGATCCTCGAGACTGCAGACTTTTTACAGCTGGAGCGAGCCAAACTGCTGTGCTGCAAGTTTCTGGAGCGAGAGCTTCACCTCAGCAACTGTTTGGAGATGATGAACTACGCCTGGCAGCTCGGCTGCACTCAGTTACACATAGCAGCGCGGCAGGTGGCACTCACACATTTCCAAGCAATCTCTGCTCTGGAGGACTTCTTGTATCTTTCCAAAGAGTCTTTATCGAATCTACTTGCCAGTGATGACCTGGCCCTGTTCAAAGATGACCTGGTCTTGGAGGCCACCCTACGATGGGTGTCGTTCGACCCTAAACGAGAAGAAGACTTCCTGGAACTCATTGAGCTGGTGAGGCCAGAGTCTCTCTCTTTACCCTTTATTACTCAGCTCTTGACCAGAATGAAAAGCTCTGACCCCAGAGCCAGGCTCATCGGCAAGCTCAACCAACATTTCCCGGCATCTTGGTCGATGGGACGTTCGACGAGGAGGATCAGTGAGACGCTCTACATCCTGGGTGGGCCTCATGATCGGGAGGAACAGGCCCTGTTTCAGTTTCACCCGCAGAGTGGACGATGGCAGAGCTGTGCACCTCTGCAGAGGAAGAACCTAACTCAGTACTCTGTCGCTGCAGTGGGTAATGATGATATAATCATTAAACTAACAATAATTATAGCTTTTAGTCATCTGTATTTAAAAGTACATCTGCTATATTTCCTCCCTGTTTAGGTGACAGTGTGGTTGTAACAGGGGGCAACTTCCGGGACGTGCTGTGGTTCAGTGTGGACTGGGTCAGGATTTATGAATGCGGGAATGAGCGCTGGTTGGATGGGCCGGCCCTGCAGAAGTCCAGACACAGCCACTGCTCCATCGGACTGAATTCAGCTCTATACGTCCTGGGCGGCAGTATGGATGAAAGCCTTGTGGCTGACGTAGAGAGGCTGGATCTGGGGTCAAAAGACGGCTGGGAGGGACTGAGCCCCATGGTGAGGGCAGTGGAAAGAGCTGCCACCGCTGCTGTGGGAAAGTGTATCTATGTAACATGTGGTCTGGATGAAAATGGAGATGTATATCCTGGAATTCAGAGGTACGTGGTGAAGAAGGATCAGTGGGATGTGGTCTCCTATTCTCCATTTCCACGGTAAGCAAATCTTTAGTTTCTCCGCTCTTCATTCTAACATAATGTAAGCAGAAAGTTTACTCCGATTCTCTCTTTAAGCTACGACCTGGTTGCCACTGAGCTCAACGGCGCTCTCTACCTGTTTGGAGGCCAAGCACTGCGTTTTGACATAGAGACGGACGAGTGGACTCAGCTAGAAGAAGAAACTCTAGAGAGGAAGTTCTTCTGTGGCTGCGCCACAGCCAGAGGTCAGATCTACCTGGTCTGTGAGAGGAGGAGCAACAAAGCGTTCCCAAACATGTTGCTCCTGGACCCTTACATAGACACATGCATAGAGGTAGATGATAGCATTCCCTGCCCTGTTCCCCTCAGAGGATGTGTCACCATGAGAATGGTCACATAAACTCATGAGACTAAATAAAATGCAATGTGTTGTTCGATCATCTTTATTTACAATAGTAGTGCCTTAAAATGTGAATTGCCTTAAATCAGTGGTGTCCAAAGTCAGTCCTCGAGGGCCGCAGCCCTACATGTTTTACATTTTTCCTGCTCCAACACACCTGATCCAGTCACTGAACTACCTCTTCCAAGTTCTGCAGTATGGAGGACTGAAACTGACATAAGTAGAAATAAAAGCAGAAATAGATAAATGAACCATTAAATAAATAAATACACTTAAAATGCACCAAATAAATTAAGAGAACTTTACTTCATGTTTGAGGTTGACGTTGATCTTAACACATAATTTAAATTTTACAATTTTTAATATATATATATATATTAGGGATGTTAACGATTAATCGACTTTAGATTAATTGTCGATTAATGATTCATTAGATTAAAGTTTATTCCATTCGATTAATCGATTAATTCGATTAC
>JAUBOC010000103.1:11583650-11593795 GCA_032275365.1 Anablepsoides cearensis | reverse complement strand
AGTAAATCAGTCTCAAAACAAGATCAAATAGATTTTTTTTGGCTGGATATAAGATTTTAAAACTTGGTTAGAAAGACCAAGTTTTTGCAGTGTGTACTTTAAAAACCTTTCCAAGAAAAAGAAATCTGACATAAACACAATATTCAGTCATTTAGTTAACCTACACTTCAGACATTTTTGTACTTATTTTAGGCTGACGTATGACTGTTCAGTGTGTGTTTAAAAAGGTAAAGGCGTTTTTGTGAGAAAAGTTTTCTCAGTTTTTTTAAAGGATAGTTAACATCGGTGGCCAGAGCGCTGCTCTGCAAAAAAATGTGGTTCTGTTTAGAGGCGGGAGGGAGGGAAAGCTCAGAGGCAGATGGAGAAGAGAGAAAGGCACAGAAACATAAAGAAACTCTAAACTAATAAGATCTTTTTCTATGTTGCCCTCCATCCCAAGTTTTTCATGATGTCAGCATGAGACTATGGGACTTCCCGAGAACTACAACAGCTCAACACAAATCATCATTTTTTGTTTTAGCACATCCATTGAGAGCCAAAAATAACATCACCTCATTTATGAAAGTGCTGATCTTCCTCGTTACATTTGATTTGATCAAATCAGATCAAAACCAAAAAGCTGCCATTTTCCAAGGATGATCACACAAAACCTCCCGTTTGAGCTCATCAGGACACGTCAAGGGAAATGAAAAGGAAGATTTCCAGATACTTTCTGATCTACCTAAAGCCTTGTGGTGTAAAAAAACACCAAAAAGTATTTACAGCTCTGTCTGGTCAAACACACAAACAGACAGGAGACAGACTCTGCTTGTGTGGTGACAAACATGATCGCTCTGTCCTGAGAAGCTGTGCTTGTTTACAGGTTCTTTCAGTACTCGGTGGAGCTTGTCACGCACCAGAGGAAATACAGAAAAACAACATTTTCATGCTGAGAAATCATACAGGGAACAATTACGACTAGAAGCACAAAACAGCTGCTTATACATACATATAAAGCATTACAAATAAAAACATATATATTACTAAAATAAACAAAAAGGGACTAACCCTAACAGACACATGCTAATAACTTAGAGATACAAAAGCACAGCAAAAAACATATAGTTACTGCAAAAACGACAAGGAAAAACATCAAATGCTAAAATGACACAGAAAAATATGTTGACAACAAAAGTAAAAAAAGTACCACAAAGAAACAGTACACAATACAGAACTGAGGTACACCAAAGTGACAAAAATATTCTTCAAGGAGAAACACAATATCCAAAACCAGACTATAAGGGTAGAAAAAAGAGCCAGAAGAAAACCACAAAAAGATTTATTTCCAACCATGTCGTTGGCAAAAGAGTTAATAGGCTTTTCAAAGACCGCACTCTTAAGATTTCTGACACAGGGAATTTATGAAACAATAATTGACATTTAAATTCTCACACGGAGAACGTTCCAAATGCTCAAAGAACCGTTTCTACTAAAGCTGAGAGGAAAAAAGAAGAAATGATAAACGAGGAAAACTAATTCTGACTTTTCATTTGGTAACTTTTCTAACATTCAGACGCCGCAGAAAGAGGGAAACCAAATCACAGGAACAAATCAGGAAAATGTCATAAACTCATGCAGGCTGTAGTGGTGAGCTAAATCTCCTAAATAGCAAACTTCAGTGGTCATTACAGAACAGGAAGTGTGACAAATGTTTGTTGGCAATTTTAAAAATCAGAGCTTTAATACATAAGAAACTGGTTTGATTTTGGTCACTTTAGGATTAATTGTCATCTTTTGTGTCCAATTCCCTGTTCTTAAGATTATAAAGTGGGAAGAGAAAAGCCTTAGAGAGAAACCTTAGAAAAGTACTTGGTGAGTTTCTCTTCCATGTCTATAACTATATGTGCTCATTGTCTTTCACAGGATCCACACTGTTATAATAAACTATTATATATTTATATATATATAATATATATTCATATTCTCCTGGAAAATCTGCTTTCTCAAAAAGTGTGCTCAAACTCCATAAAAGACAAATATTTCAAGTGCCATTCTGCTTAGAAAAAAAAAACAACCTTCAATGCATAATCTTGGCCAACTAACGGTTCTGTTTAAAAGCTATTTTATGGAACCCGCCAGACACTTTGAGCCAAAATATTAACTGAGGCTAAAGGAATGTGTCCCTTAAATTTAACCCTTACATGTGGATTTGTGATTAAATGGTGTCTATGCCCAGCAGGTGTTAGGTTTAGTTTTATATTATGGACCACAGGTCCTTCTACAAATTGCAACATTCAGTGATAATAACAGTAACATCAAATGAAAGATGTGTTCATCAAAATGTATTAATTAATAAATTGTTATTGGTAAATAGAAACATTGGTAGAAATACATAATCCAGACCAATACTTTTGGGTATATACTTACAGAGTACCCATGGGGACCGAGCTGTTTTATGAAGGAACTGGTTACCTTGAGCACACACGATATTAACTTTTACTTACAGGTAACCTGGTAGCTACGAGGTACTTAACTGGTCAGTAATGGAAAAAAAGTCACATTCCATATTTCTAATTTAACTAGTGGCTTATGAGAGCAGAACATTATCAGCAAAATGACATAAACAAACATGCCCAAAGTTCTGACCACTGCGAGCCACATTGGTCTGTAGGACAGAGTTCTGACTGATGGGGTGTCAGCAGGAGATAACCAAAATAAGTTACGCAATTTTTGTCACACAAGACTGATGTGAGCTATGAGTATAAATCAGCCGCTACAGTGCTTTGGTGTTTAGTTTAGGAGCTGATCATCCCAAAAATAAGATTTTGCTCAACTTGTTAACTTTACTAAGCCCAAACAAGGATCTTTTGGTTGCTCTCAAACAATAGGATGCTTGTTGGCAAATCTGTGGACACAGATTGCCAAAACTGAGGGAACACATGCAAATTCATCCACACTGTTGCCTAAACTGAGGGAACACATGAAGGGAATTCATGATCAATAAATGGAAGTCTGAATAATATAGCAGAAAAACAGTTGAATCTCTTCCAAACAACTTTATTCTTGTCTCCAATCAGCTCCAGCAGCACACAGCACTCAACACGCCTCAGAGTAAAATGACCTTTACCTTATCTGAATATATAAAAACAGACTCCAGGCTGCTCTAAGACAGAGACTCCACAGAACTAACTAAAAACTTCTGCTAAAACCTGTGCCCCACCAAAGTGATGATTCAACCTTTTAACATTTGTCTCTTCCTGGTTACACCCCTGAAGGTGCTACCTTCTATGTCAGACATTAACGTAACCAACCTTTGTTTATGAATTCAGAAAGAACATCAATAAGACACTCCAACGCTCATTCTCTGTTTTAAACCTTATGGCTGCAATGATCAGGAAGTATAAAAATACAATACTAGATCTAACATTCAGTAGATCAGTTATATAATCTACTTCATGCTTTTTTTCTTTTATTTTATTTGTGGCACTTATTGGCTACCAAGTGTAAAATAAAATGTAAAAAAAAAAAAATGTCACTAACACATTTTTATTGTTTAGGTATCTTTCTGAGGGTCAAATTCTGGTTAAAAATTTTCCACTAACATTTTATTGTTATTTAGCTCACTGTTCTTACATTTTGCAATTTTTTACTAAATGTGAAATATGTGCAAATGTTAATTCTAAATCTAAAAGTGTAAATGTTGTGGCTAAACAATAAAGCTTACTGTATTTCAGAATGGAACTCACCCTTTGCCATTAGTGGCTTTTGTTATTACTTCATCATCCTGTGGCAAAAGCAAATGCCAACACTAACGATGTCTTGTAGGGGAGTTTTCACTGTCTGATCTGTTCTGAAAGCACAATCCGTACCTTCAGCTCATTTGCACATGAGCTAAAAGAAATACACCTCATTTGTGCATGCACCAAAAGAAATACTTTTGGATTACAGATTAATACGCTTGATTTAGGAAAAAATATGTAATTATGAAGGTGTGCTAAATTGTATTCTGTAAACCATTTTAATGTAACATATCCTATACATTCTGATATTCATAAATATAGATTTATGTTGTGTACTTATGTGTTTATATTAACTTGCGTGTAAAAGTGGACCTATTTTCCTGGACATTGTTATAATTCATCATCTCATATCTGTTTCATTTTTTTTTTCCTGGAATAAAAAAATCTACATCTTGCAAACATACCCTTCTCTACGAAACATTGCAGGTGACGAAGACTGAAATCGAATCCATTCTGTCATCAAGTGGTTTAGCAAAACGCTAGATGCTAAAAAACAAACAAAGCCCGCCCCGGCAGCTTTTCTTTTAGCGCCTGCGCAAATGAGCTGATGGTACAAATCGTGCTTCCAGAACTGATTGGACAGTAACAGAAGCGTGTTACCGTTTGCTTTTGTCGCAGAATGATGATGTCATAAGGAAAAGCCATGCCCCAACACGCGTTTCCATTCTGAAATAGTTAAATGTAGTCACACCATGTACATTTAATCTTACATTTAGTTTTACACATTTAGGATTTAACATTCAGACATAACATTTAAATTTAGGATTTAGTAAAAAAAAAAAAAAGATTTTTAAATTTAAGAACAGTGAGCTAAATAGCAATAAAATATTAATGGAAATCTTAACTAAAATTTTACACTCAGAAAGTGAGCTAAATAATTTTATTTTACACTTGGCACCCCATAGGCACTTGGCAGGCTTCATACTAATTTGATACAATAAACTATGAAGCTTAAGTCTTGGTATTTTAGCCTAAAAGGGTCTCATTTAGCTTGTTAATGTGCAGATATTACCTTCCTGAATACAGATCAGCATCATTCACATTTTTTAGTTTCATCTCTAAACACTTCACTGCTTTAGCTTTGTAAGGTGGTGAAATGAGCTTCAAAGTTGCAACAGCTGAGATGTGCTCAGCTGTCCTCACCCATATACCACCCAGGTGGCCACTCTCTCTCTCTCTCTGTTAGTTTTCTATCAGTGCTTGTGGCAACAAAGCATGAGAAGGTGTCCAGTATGGAGGCAGTAAAAAGAAAGAGTTTAATAATAAAGAGTTTGACACTGAGCTTCATTGGTGGCTGTGAAATTACACTTCTGCCAATAAACCGTAAAAAACATCATGACTTAGTTACCGGTTATTTGGGTCTAACGTTTTAAGCATCTGAATTCACTTAAAGATCATCTACTTTGACAGAGTGTTATCTCGTCATTAGAGCAGCCATGAAAGTGTGTTTTTCTTTCTTCCGCGCCAGCGTCTTCAGGCTGATGATAGTGAAGCCGTGTCAGCCACAGGAGGTTTAGCTGCTTGGCCCCTGTTATAACAACTCCAGAGGAGTCTTGAGGAATGTGGGTTTGTCCTGCAGTCCTTTTACTACCCCCCTCTGTCTCTGCCTCCTCTCTGTGTCCCCTCCCTTCCCCAGAAACGGGGCAATTCCTTCACTTTTCTTCTTTTCTCACAAGGCTATAGTTGAATGATTCCACTCTGGAGCACATATCCTGTCTCAAATTTGCTGGGCTCTTCAACGCTAAGGCGCTCCAACTGCTGCAAGGTATTTTTTGTTAGGGGTCTCTTGATAACTAAAATTTGGTTCTGAATGACTTTGATTGTGACTTTTCTTTCTGGAGCTCATTGTTTCAGGGAGATTATCCCCTTATGCATGGCTGCTTTTACTGATGGGGGGACCCAAAAGCTTTGAAAAAAAGTTCAGTAAAAAGCAGAAACTGCAGGAAGAGACAAAGAAAAGTTTTTCGCTTTTGTTGCTGTCTGACTTTTTGCAGTTTTAGTTCCTACAGGAAAGGCTGAAAGAATCCGTTAGAGGTTTTTATCCTGTTTGTGTGTGAGCGAGTTGGAGATGCTGTTGTGGGTTTCTTCATTCATAAAGTCGCGTTGGCATGCACAGATAGCTGCACAGTGGAAAATCTCATTTGCCCTCCAGTCAGCTTCCAGCAGATGACTTTACTGGCTGCTTTGAATGTATACTTTTCACTATCAGTATATCAGTATAACTCTATGATCTATGATAACTCTATGATTTACTTTTCAGATACAGTAAATGTACAGTAATTGTAATAAAATAGAGTTTCACTGTAAAACTCAGGTGTTTTGTTTGATCGTGCGGGATTTACCTTCAGCTCTTTCTTTTGACAGCACAGTTGCTCCCCACAGTTGGGCAATTGATCATTCTTTTGTTCTGCTGATCCCGCCTCCATACATTATCCTTGCCGCAGAAAAAAGAAGAAGCATTTGTCTCACGTGTGAGAGGATTAGTGATAACAAGAGAAACTGAACAGGTCACCTCAAAGAGCAGCTTTAGAACTGGAACAATGTAAACTATGATATACTGTTACACTAACAGCTTTTCGCTGCCATTCAGAGCCGTATTTCTTCTCTTTTTCTCATGTCCACTTCACATATGTGAGAGATGTGGTTGGAGTCGTGACTGCGGGGCTGGTGGAGGTTGGTTCTGCTCAAGTTGTATATCATCAGGGGCCCCTCAGTTCACAGTTAAATCTGATGTTTGGAAGTCTGCAGGAAAGGAGAGAAGAATGAACCGAGTGTTGGAGTCCGGGCGTCAGGATTGTATTGGTCTAGGCTGACAAAAGCAGAAACCCAAATCTTTAAAGGCTAATACCAAAGAACAGTTTAACTGAAGTTTCACACAAATAAATTGTTTAATCTGAGTAGTCCTCAGACTTCTTCTAGTTCCTCTCATTGGTGCCCTCTAGCCCCAAGGAAACAATTTGGGTCATTCAAATATTAAGTGAGTTCTTTCTGTTATGAAGCGTGAGCCTTTTAAAATGACATCATAACCATTATTATGTATATAAAGTTAATTAGGGGTCCATTAAATACATTTTATTATTCATCGAGGTCCTTTTTCAGAATAAAAATCTGAAGGACAAATTAGGCTATGAGACAGGTGTCCAGATGTGCCTGAACTGCTATAGCATAATGGGGATTATTTTTTGGTGAAATCGGGATTTTATTATTTTACATTAAAGATGTTATTGTTGCATATTTTCCTAAGAGAGCACTTCACTCTCAGACTGCAGGTTTATTTGTGGTAGTATAGTTTCCAAAAGTAGAATGGGAGGCAGAGCTTTCAGTTCTCAGGAACCAGGCTGACACTGTCTACTTTCAAGGCTAGACTTTTCTTTTTGATAAATCCTACAGTTATCTCCTGGTTCTGGTTCTGCTGGAGGTTTCTTCCTGTTAAAAGGGAGTTTTTCCTTTCCACTGCTGCCAATGTGCTGCTCAGGATGGGGGACTGATGATGTGAAGATTCAATGCAATCTGCTGCTTACTTAGCACAATCACTTTACTAATTGGCATTTATAATTTATGTGAATGTTTTTGTACATTTGTTGTAACTTGGTGATACATAATTCATACTGGATTGAATTGAACATTACAAATTATAGATTAAACTTGTTACACCTGTAAAACTATGGTGGAGCTGAGAGATGAATCGGTATCCAGAAGATGTTGGAAAGCAACAAGCGCTCTTGAAGCATACTGTTGGGAAGCAGTTTTTCCTTTATTCTGTCTACCCATGATGCATTGCGTTAATTATGGTGCCACATTCAGTCAATGCTGACAAGAAACAAAGGTGCAGGTGACACCAACACTAACCAACGCCATAATTCGCCTTATAATTAAAGAACAGCTATAGGTTTGACCATTTTTTAAAAATGTTTTTCAGCTCCTAATTACTTTTTCTTTCTCATCCTATAGCCCCTGCCCTGGAGTGCACACCAGGAACTGGTCAGGATTCAGTTCTTGATCCTGGTGCTTAGTTGGGGGTCCACACAGTGAGCGCAGAGTCTGAGCTGGATCAGAAGGCGCGGGGGGTTTCTGTTGGAGGGACAGCCGGGCCGACCAATGGGATCAGGGAAGCTGGCTCAGGTGCTGCTTGGATGGGCGGCGGTGCTTGTCGGGACGATTCACGCGGCTTCTGATCAGACTGGGAATGGACCTTACCAGGCCAGCCGCTTCACGGGGGTAGTGGACCAGAGAGAAGTGCAGCGGGTTCGGCGCCGGGGCCAGGAGACACTGAGAGGGTGAGAATCTGTGTCTTTTTGAAAATTAAAGTCAATCACTCGGCTTGGGATGTTGATCCTTTTCATACAATATGAAGAAGACGTTAGTTTAGCCACGAACAACCAGCTGAATCTGGAGAAGACTGAGAAAAGAAAAAAGTCTTTCAGCTACTCTGCTTTCTGGACTCAGGCCAGAGCTCATCTTACACTAAATGATGCTGGTGAACACTACGGCACTGTTTTCTCTAAAACAAGACACATTTAATGTTACCAGGCTGCTCCCCAACACTGAAACCTCTCTGTGTGTTCACTGTAAATTGACATATTAATGGTGAAGTGATGATGATTAAAAAGCAAGTGGACAGAAACTGAATGAAGTAATAACAGGGAAATGAGGGATGAATTGACTTAGCTTAATAATAAATATAATAGTTGCCTGGAAAGTGTAACATGATTAATCATGACGGCAGCGCCAATGAACTGCAGCAGCTGGGCCAAAACACACTGTGTAGGATTTATTTTCAGTTTCTGTTTGAGCATCGTTGCTTGAAATTGATTAACATTCACCTGAAACTGAGTGAAATTACTCACCTACATGTGAGCCTGTTTGGTCTAGTTTTCAGTTTGGAGACTTCAATTTGTTTTAAGTGTTGCCTGCTTGTTTTTTTAATGTGTATGACTGTTCATGTTAATTATAACCTGTGTAAACTCATGCTCATCTCTTCCTCCTGTACTTTCACCTGAGTGTTGCTCTGTGGACCAGCAGCAGCTCAGCATTGGGTTCTCAGATTGTCTGCGTGGAATGTGCAGAGAGGTTAGTTTAATGATGGTCATTATTCTGGCCTTGAGCTTGAGCGTAGTGTTTATTTGCTGACTAGAGCTCCGTATCCCCCTGGTGTTTCTTTGGTAACAAGGGGTCCGACGCTTACTGACACTGATTTATTGGCTCTCAGCACGCTGGCAGAAATCCACTCCGAGGTGGTTTCTGATCGGACCTCAGGCTGCCTTTAATGAGTTTCTGGTGCTACTTGACTCAGACTGTCTGCCTGGGTTTTAGAATGAGATGAGGAAAGTGTGAGGGCGTGCGCCCGTTTTACCTTTTTCTCTTCTACTCGTTTCTGCTCGGTGGGAGTTTCAAGTTGCTGCAGCTTTTAGATAAAACCTGGCAGATTACTTCCATGGATGTTGCCTGACTTGGCAGACAGTCAGCCTGCAGCAGAAAATTACATTTAGTCACTCCAGTCTCTTCCAGGATAATGACACTACCTCTCCAGTGGCCTAGATGGGGCCTGTATTTACAGTCTGTTGGCTTGTTTTCAACTAGATCAGCGATATTAGCCTATGGTAAAGAGATTAATTGTTATAACTGCAAGATTCACCCTCTGTACACTCCTACTCCTGGTTCTCATCTGCTCGTTTATTCCATCATCCTATTTGCCTCCTGGTTCTTTTGCTACTGATTACCTATCATCGTTTATTGCCTCGTCAACATTTATTTTCCATTAAAGTATCATAATATATCTGGCTGCATTTGAATCCTTGTAATTTTCATCCAATGTGACAAGATTAGATCTACAGATTAGGTACTCACACAGTAATAAACACAAATTTATGATGCTACAAGTAGCAGATGACCACCAGTTCTCTCTGTTTTTAAAATAATTTTACTTTTCTGTCTTGCAATTTATGTTAAGTGTAAATTAGTTCAAATAATTGTCTTATGGCCCTTTTCCACCAGCGTCTCTACAGCACGGTTCCACTTGGCTGTACTTTGTTCATCAAGTTTCGGGTGGTTTTCCATTACACTTCAGTAACAGCTCTAGTGAGTGGATTAATCATAAAGTTGGGTGGTCTCAGAGACCAAAAATTGATGCCACACGCTTTACCAGCTGGTGGCAGTTATGCTCCATTAAGCTATTTGCCAGCCACCGTTAAACATAGTAGAAGAAGACGACCCTGAAAAGATACGTAACACCCCAGATAGCAAAATATGAGTGAATCAACGTTGAATGGTAAATGGACTGTACTTACATTCACCGGCCACTTTATTAGGTACACCTGTCCAACTGCTCGTTAACACTTAATTTCTAATCAGCCAATCACATGGCGG